>OVAP01002521.1:5121-18719 GCA_900406295.1 Aurinia saxatilis
AAAAAAAAAACATTAAATCATGCATGCTTGTGTTGTGTAGTTGCGTATGTATGGACCATGAGTGAATACTATCATCAATACCTATTCCACTGAATTACCAAACAAACCTAAGTTTGGTCCACACTTTTAAATGATAGTAAATAACACTAAAATGTCGAAACACTCGTACCACTATTTGGTACTTCGTTGCTTCGGATAGAGCAAGGACGAATTGGAATAAATTAACGTGACCTATCAATAAGTCTTTGTTTAGATTTAAGATCGTATAAATTTTCTCCTTTTTCCTATGTTAATGAAAAGTTGGTATTCCACATAACTAAATACATACATACCCATTACGATTTGTTGTAATCACAATGAGGCCACCCCAAAAATAACTACTGTAATTTAGTTGAGTGTGTATGAATATTCCAATTCCCAAAGCATAGGTTTTCTTATTTATGGCTTCTAAAGAGGGAGAGTGAAGAACACGCGGTAGATGAGAGAGTGTGATTGGGTTCATTTAGGCGGTTACCCATTAAAGTAAAAGTTTCACAAATCAAGGAATGCATGGAATACGCAACAGTAGGCAATCAAAACACACGCGCTTTATTGGACGCGTGGAGGTCGAAAGCCCACACGAAAGTAGTAAAGAAGAGAGATGAAGACTGCTTTGATTTAAAATAATTAAAATAAAGTTGTTTTATTAGTTGGCTGAATAAAAATATTAGTATTTAGCAAAACAGAAAAAGATAAAGAGATAAAATGAAAAAGTTTTAGATAGTGCAGAAAAAGAAGAACTAATTAGAGACACGAAACCCATACGTCATGTTATAACACCCATTAGAGACACGTGGNTTTTGAAAAAGTTGGAAAAAGAGGAAACAGAAAACACAATGGCCAGAGTTGAAACCCATACGTCATGTTATAACACCCATTAGAGACACGTGGTGTTTCTCTACTAACCCGTTTTTTAAATAAATGAAGAAAAAAAGAAAAGAAAAATATGGTTTATTAGCGTAAAATGTGTAACGCGATAAGGTTTTATTTTATATAAAAGTAAAAGGAATNAGAGACACGAAACCCATACGTCATGTTATAACACCCATTAGAGACACGTGGTGTTTCTCTACTAACCCGTTTTTTTAATAAATGAAGAAAAAAAGAAAAGAAAAATATGGTTTATTAGCGTAAAATGTGTAACGCGATAAGGTTTTATTTTATATAAAAGTAAAAGGAATAACATTTATTCAGATGATATATATTAATATGCCCAAAAATCTGTGGCATACAATATCATACTCGAAAAGAGGGAGGGAAAGACATTACACGTATCCCAATCTCCCGTAATTATTAAACACCAAAAAAGCCACCCTTCAATTATCAACTTTAGTTTTTAAAATGATAAAGAAAAAAAACTTTCGAATAAACAATTATGGAAAAATACGGTGATAAATAAAGATGCTATATAAGTCCCTATTCCATTTAGAAAAGGTATATTCATCAATTATCATCATTAATATAATGATGAAACCGTACTAAATGTAATAGTAGTTAATAGTCNCAAAAAAAAACTTTCGAATAAACAATTATGGAAAAATACGGTGATAAATAAAGATGCTATATAAGTCCCTATTCCATTTAAAAAAAGGATATTCATCAATTACCATCATTAATATAATGATGAAACCGTACTAAATGTAATAGTAGTTAATAGTCTTATAGATTAGCAACTCCTAATGCAAAGGTATAATAATCATGGTAATTATAAGTTTATAGCCATCAGGAAGACCAGAGTCAACGAGAGAGACACATCATAAGCTTAGACTTGTGTAGTCTAGCTCTCATCGTACAACGGCGATAACGATAATAAGCATTTATTACTCTCTTTTTTAGGGGTCAAGCTGNGGAAGACCAGAGTCAACGAGAGAGACACATCATAAGCTTAGACTTGTGTAGTCTAGCTCTCATCGTACGTCGGCGATAACGATAATAAGCATTTATTACTCTCTTTTTTAGGGGTCAAGCTGTTATTTTCATTGTATTTTTCTATACAAATATCTACCCCCTCCACATGACTGTAGTTATGCATGGTTTACAATTTCAAAGATCCATAACTACATATACGTACGTATTTATTAATACCACCCCCAAAAATAATGATTTTTAATATCATAAAGGTTTTTTTGTCTAATCATTAGTCAATTCATGTAAAGAATACATTCAATAACATAATCATGTTAGTGAGATATTCGGTTATTTTTTCAATCAAAGAATAAGCATAGTTGTGTTTGTACACTCTAGCTACTAATGGAAACGGAACGGAACAGGGGCGTACCATTAGCCAGGTCGAGTAGAAAATCCGCCGGGTTCATTGGAAAAGCCNCTTTTCAATCAAAGAATAAGCATAGTTGTGTTTGTACACTCTAGCTACTCATGGAAACGGAACGGAACAGGGGACGTACCATTAGCCAGGTCGAGTAGAAAATCCGCCGGGTTCATTGGAAAAGCCGGTGAGAAGCCGACGGATTCGAAATAAGCCATGGCATCTCTTCCTTTTCCGACGAACAAACACTTTCCTTCACTTAAAAGCAGGACGGTATCGAACATCTGAAAGACACGGCTCGAGGGCTGGTGAATGGAGGTGACAACCGCTTTCCCTTTCCCATGAGCCAAGCCGGAGAGAGTCTGGACCAGTCTCAGAGCCGCTGTGGCATCGAGCCCCGACGTCGGTTCATCGAGAACGAGGAGACTCGGGTTAATAAGCAATTCGTGAGCGATACTTACTCGTTTCCTCTCACCACCCGAAATCCCTCTGATAAAAGTGTTTCCAACTACAGTATTCTCGCATTTCTCGAGCCCCAGCTCCGAAATAACCGTTTCCGCGGCTCTGATTTTGTCGTCTCGGGTTAGGCTCCGAGGGAGACGAAGCAGAGCCACGAAAACAAGCGTCTCGCGAACTGTCAAGTGAGGGTAAAGCAGATCGTCTTGCGCCACGAATCCGGTGCGTTTCATTGTTTGCTTCGTTTGTTTTCCGTCGTTAACTAGGATTTTCCCCGTGAGTCCTGATCCATGGAGTCTCCCTGCGATTGCGTTTAGCAACGTCGATTTTCCACTTCCCGATGGTCCTAGAACCGCCATAAACTCCCCCGGAGATACCATTCCGGTGACTCCCTTCAGAATCGTCCTCTCCTCCGTCGATCTGATCCCGGATCCGAACAACCTCTTCATTTTTCCGGATTCGCTGCCATGGATCTTCACTTTGTAACAAACATCCACGAACTGAAATTTTTCAAAATATTTAAAAAAAAAAAAAAGAGTCAAAGTAAAATAGCGTTTTAAAATTTGTAAAAGAGCGTTTTGTGTTTAAACTACCTTGAGAGTGATCGGAAATGATAAATCAGGACCGTTCATTTGATTTTCGATGCCGTCAAAACCTGACATTATTCTTCTTCTTATTTCAAAACGGAGTTAGATATAGAGAGAGAAGACCGGGGGAGGCAGAGGTGAAGAGCGCTGCATTTAAAGAGAGGAAAGCAAGTGGGTGCCACGTCAGCACAAAACAATGTTCATTGAAGAAATAACACGTGGCGTAACGCATATTGCCAGCTGGCGAATGCTGAAAAGTGTTTCAGTCTTCTTCGTTCGTGTATCAAAAGAGGGATTGTTATTGTTTTCTTTACTTATATCAACTCATTTTCGAATATACTCATTTCTCTTTACAGATTATTGAGCTGTATTTTTCAAATACTTGTTATTTCTCCCATTTTTGTGTTGTTCCACTCCAACAGTCAAATTCAGAATCACCTGGTCTTGTTTTTTTTTCTTAAGGGAAGTAAATATTTGCAACCCCATTATCTGTTCTTAAGGGAAGTAAATATTTGCAACCCCATTATATGGATGGTCAATCCAAACAATTTAACTTGATTAGAATTGTTCTAATTTTTTAAAAAATCTAGATTATTTTAACTATGTGTTTCCATAAAAAAACCATTTAAGCATAATAATGTATAGCAATTTGGGTCTAAGTTATTTAGATTGGTCATTGAATAACTAAATAACCCAAATATTTACATAAACTATCACAACAGGTATTTTTAGCAATTGATCATTTTGTATGTATAAAAATTACATAATTTTACTTCTCACCTTAATCGTAGAGTTTATTTCATTTATCTATATTTTGGTTTTTAGTTTGACTTATTTTTTAAAAATATATAATTTTGCATATTAAGAAAATATTAAGATAATATTAAGATAATTTTAAGACAATTTTAAGATAATTTTAAGAAAATAATAAGAAATTGTTAAGGAAATTTTAAGACAATTTCAAGAAAATATTAAGAAAATGTTTTTGTTTTATTTATGGATTTATAATTATCTTATTTTATTGATCTTGATTTTAAGAATTTATTTTTAATTATTGTATTTTATATAAAATGTTAATAACAAAACCTAATTCAAACTTAAACAACCCAAGTAAAATGAAATTTCGGTTTATTTTGGTCAAACTAAATATGATCCAAACAACTTAAACTTGACTTAAAACTTATAAAAATTGAACCAAATTTTAATTGGATTCATTTTAGTCACATATTTCTCAATCCAAATAACTTGGACTTGATCTAAAACTTGAAAAACTTGACCCCAGACATGGATTGACTACCCCTAACTCATTGTATTAGAATGTATGTATTGTGAGTATAATATACATTGAATTATATATAGCAGCTTAGAAAGATTTATTTTCTATTTTATGTGATATTTGAATATTCTAACTATACATTATTCAAAACTGATGTTGTGATTTTATTTAGAAATACAGTTCAATTCGGTTGACANAAGGAATTTTAGAACTGATAATACAAAATATTTAGTTGTATTATTCAGTTGGGTCTTATTTGGGCAATTAAGTGTTTTCCAGTCTTAATGTCAAATTAAAGGTACGACTACAAAACCATTTCTTAAGAAAGTATTTTTACTATGAAAAATTGGTTGTAGTTGTGAATATTAAGAAAATAAAATTTAAGAAACATTTATTTGGAAACAAGTTATATTTTAATAACCTCTCTATTACAATGGTTCAAATACTATACATTGAATTTTATATACTAGTTTAGAAACGTTTAATTTATATTTTGTGAGATACGTGAACATTATGAATATGTACTATTTTGTACGATGTGCAATTAGTCTGTATGTATTTATTTTAAAATTGACTTGTAATTTTATTTCGGAACATACTTCAATTCAGTTTACCATATTATTCCAGTTTAGATTTTTATATCATTTTTTATTTTATAAAAAATTCAAATATAATCCTCTATATATTAAGAGAGAGTATTTTTCAGCTGATGTGGCAGTCTCTCTTTTTTTTTTTGAGTTTTTCTGATTAATTTAATTTTCTATTTTCATTAATTATTTGTTTAAAAAGAAGTTGTCCGTTTTAATGATAGATTTTGAAGATTTCTTTAGATATTAACATAACAAAAATTTTTATTTTAATATATTAATATAATTTTTGAATAACAAAATCTTTTAATTATATTTTGTATTATTAGTTCTTAACAACTTTATTATTATCCTTCTTTCCACAATTTTCTGTAACAAATTTGTTAAGATCGGAACAGTTATGATCCATATCCTAAATATTTGATTTTAGTTTTATTGAAGGCCTATATAATTCACTTTACATATTCTATGTTCTTTCTCACTAATGGCTTTTCTGTTTTTCATGACAGATTCTGGAGCTTTGGAATCATATCGCTATGTCAAAGATCCGATCAAAAATCCGGTGTTGAAGGATAGAAATAAGATTTTTATTGTTTGTTGTTTATATGTACATAAACCTACTCTGATAAACGGATGTTTCAAAGCCTTACGTTTGATTATTGGTCTCTCTATTTCGATATTTATCTCTACGTTTGTGTGAGAGCATCTTAATTTTCTATATCTTATTCTACATTTGACTGATTTGTTTCATAACAAAGTCTAATAATTTATTTGTCTGTTTCAGCTGTTGACATATTAGTCAACTAAACAATCAACCATAAGTGATTCACTGATTTTGGTCTCTCATTTTTACAGTTTGTTTTTATATATTAACATCACTGTTGTGTATAAATTTTTGAACATCCTCTTTTTGGGTACCATCAACTTTAATAAGATTATTTTTTCCTTCAACTTCTCTAACCAATTTGATAAGATTTGAAAATTAGATTTTTTTTTATAGGTTTACTGATGCCTATATAACTCACTTTATGTTTTACGTTTCATCTCACTAATCTTTTTTTTTTTTCTGGATGGTACAGGTTTATAAACTTCTACGGCTTAAATCAAAGGAGGAGGAGGTCGTTGGGTTTAAGAGTAAACTATTATTAGACAGCAACTTTATTTTTATGTAAATGATTAGACAATGAATCCATCTAAAACAATGCATTATGATGATGAGATATTTCAACTTGAAATTTATAATATTTTAACCAAACAAATCATTTAAGTCATTTTATAAAAAAACCAAAAGTTGTTTACGGCTGGAGTTTTCCANGTTGTTTATGTGTAATGCCTAAGTTAATTTTTTGGCTACAAATTAGATGCACACATAATATCAGGATTATTTGATATTATATGCACATATTGGAGTGAACAAAAAAAATAATCTATGTCGCTAATTTGGTTGATCGTGTTTATACATATAAAACTAAATGACCATATCTATTATATAATAATAAAAAAAAATTATACTTTGCTTTCTTTTGTCATATTAAAGCTTCTTATTGTCTATTTAAACTAATATGGGTCATTTTAATATTAAACTTATACTAAACTCTCAACAAGTATAGATAAATGAACCCATCTAAAACAATGCATTATGATAATGAGATATTTCAACTGAATATTCCAGATTATATGCACACATAAATATTATTATTCTATATTATATGCACACATTGGAATGAATAAAATCAAATTCTCAAGACTTAAAAATTGATTGTGTCTAAATATTTTCATGTTTGTTTGGAAAATACATTTAAGTTGTATTTATATTTACAAAAATAATAATTAATTTTTAGTGTTTTGTAATAACCTCCTCAATATTCTTCACTTTTCAACATTTGTTACTCGAGTGCTCCGCCTTTTGGAGGGGTTTAGAAGGTTAGCTTCTGGCCTATGTTACTTGTCACTCTTGCTCTTATCTCTGATGTTGCTGTAGTTGGTTGTACTCGGTAGATTTTTGCTGGAACCCTAGTCTATTGGAGGGTGACAATTTTAGAATCTCACCGTGGTTCATGTCCCTTGGCTCAGTTTTCGGCTTTTACCGGTTTCTTTGGAGTGCTTGTGGAAGAGGTTTGTTTCATGGTTCCAGTTTTAGTCCAAATTTTCAAAAGGCTTCTTCTTTAGTCTCATTTCTTTAGCTCAATGTTTTTGTTTATATACCAGTTTCTGGAGAAGTTGCGACTTCTGCTGGGTTATGTAATTCCATCTTATGTTTCAATAAAAAGTTTAGACGAAAAAAATAAAAAATTCTTCACTTTTCATTTTACATTATCATTTGGAATTTGTATAAAATTTGTTGGTGCCTTAAAAATTGAAATCCAATAATTAACTTCCATTAAGGTACTTTAACAATAGAAGGAAATGTGTTACAACTTCCTCATTATATGAATAAGTATAAATTAACAAATCCCCAAGACTTCAAATTCGAGTGTGTTTATATGAATTATATTTTACACTAATTTATTTAGGATTAGGCACCCAAAATTTAGAGTATAAATCTATATTTACTATACATATTTAGTAGACTATATTGTTAGGAAATCCATTATCTATTTGTCATTTTATTTTCCTTTGCAAAATCCTTTTTTTTTTTTTGCGGAATATAGGATTATTTAAAAATATAGAAATCAGTTGATAGAAACTAAAAAATCACAAGACTTAAAATCGATTGTGTTTATAAAAAATTCATGTGACCTCGGAAAATACATTTAAGTTGTATTTATATATTTTTAAAAAATTAATATTTAGTTTTTTGTAACAACCTTCTCATTATTCTTCACTTTTCATTTTACATTATCATTTCGAATTTGTATAAAGTTTGTTGGTGCCTTAGAAATTGAAATCTAATAATTAATTTCCATTTAGGTACCTTAAGATAGAAATAAATGTGTAACAACTTCCTCATTATTTGAATAAATATAAATTAACAAACCCCCAAGACTTAAAATTCGAGTGTGTTTGTATGAATTATATTTTACACTAATTCATTGGGGTTTAGGTACCCAAACTTAGGGTATATATCTATATTTGCTATACATATTTTGTATACTATATTTTTAGGAAATCCATTGTTTATTTTTCATTTGATTGTAATTGGCAGAATCCAATTTTTTTTTTTTTTTTTCGGAATGTTGGATTATTTAAAATTTTGAAAATCAGCTGATAGAATCTAAAAATTCGCAAGACTTAAAATATATTGTGTTTTTATATCCATGTTACTTCAGAAACATTTAAGTTGTATTTATATATATTTTTAAAGGATTTAATATTTAGTTTTCTGTAACAACCTCCTCATTATTCTTCACTTTTCATTTTACATTATCATTCCAAATTTTTATAAAGTTTGGTGGTGCCTTAAAAATTGAAATCTAATAATTAACTTCTATTTAGGTAATGTTTATATGAATTGTATTTTACACTAATTCATTTGGGTTTAGGCACCCAAACTTAGGGTATAGATCTATATTTGCTATACATATTTAGTAGACTATATTTTTAGGAAATTCATTGTTTATTTTTCATTTTATTTTACTTGACAAAATCCAATTAATGTTTTTATAGAATGTAGGATTATTTAAAAATATAGAAATCAGTTGATGGAAACTAAAAAAAATTCCAAGGCTTAAAAATCGATAGTGTTTATAAATATTTCATGTTACTTCGGAAAATACATTTAAGGTGTATTTCTACTTTTTTAAAAAAATAATATTTAGTTTTCTGTAACAATTTCCTCATTATTGTTCACTTTTCATTTTGCGTTATCATTTCAAATTTGTATAAAATTTGTTGGTGCATTAGAAATTGAAATTTAATAATTAACTTCCATTTAGGTACCTTAAAATAGAAAGAAATGTGTAATAACTTCCTCATTATATGAATAAATATAAATTAACAAACCCCCAAGACTTAAAATTCGAATGTGTATATGAATTGTATTTTTCACTAATTATTTTGGGTTTAGGCACCCAAAGGATATGGATCTATAATGTCTAGACATCTTATATTATATGTTGTATTTTATTTACTAGTTTAAAAATGTCTCAGTTTCTAATGTGGTGGACATTTTTTTTTCTCAACTAATGTGGTAGACATTTTAACATTCTTATACGTTTCTCATGATATATATTGGTGCATATGTTGGATGTTTATATATTAAAATGGTGAAGTATAAGAGAGATTTTTTTGTAATAGGTTTCCCAACTGTATAATGTCTCAACTTCTAATATGAGATTTACTATTTATTTTTTCTTGCCCAAAATAATTATAATAGGTTGATCATCGTAACAGTTCAAATCGAATATACTTGTGTTTTTTTCCTTTTAATATGATATATAAGAAACCGGAAAAAGGGTAGGATACACACATGAAGACTTAGCGGAAACCAATCAAATCTCCGATAACAAGAGCCGACAGTTACATGAATAACCTTGAAGTACAAAATCCTTTACAAGAAAGCCAAACACATAAAACAACAAAGGATTAAGCTTAAAACTTGAAATGACTCATAAACCACACTAAACAAAGCTAAAAACAAAACCAAACTAAAATCCTACTCCAAACCACCACAGCTGAACAATCCAGGGAATTCGGCGAATCTTCTTTGATAAATTAAGCTACCTCGAACAATAAACACAACATTTCTGTACCAGTTGATTTGAACCTACTCTGGGATTAATTGAGATCAAATTGGAAAGGCTATGGGAGGTGTGACCGATCCACAAGTAAAGATGGAAAGTGGTAGGGATGATATTTTACCGTTTTTTAGTATAAATTTTCAATGTTTTTTTTAATGAAATCATTTCGTTTAAGGCTAAAACTATTGAATTTCACATTTTTCTATTTTCAATGTGTTTTTTTTTTATGAAAATAAGGCTTTTTTAGATCATAAATGGGCATTTTCTACCGAGTTTAGCAATTCAACATCAAAAGTCCAGGCTCGGATGAAGAAATGGTTAGCTGAGATTGAAATGAGGATTTAAGACTGATAGGGCTGATATTTTACCGCTTTTCGATATAGTTTTTTTGTGCTTTTCATGAAGAAACTATTTGATTTGAAACATAAACCACTGGATTTCACATTTTTCTGTTTGCAAAGTGTTTTTGTAAAAATAATGCATTTTAGGTCACAAATGGGCATTTTCTATCAAGTCAAACAAATCAACATCAGAAGTCCACGCCCAGATGAAGGAGATGTTTGTTTTAGATTAATGTGAGGAGTTAAGACAATCAAGCCACGTGAGTTAGCTGTCACATGGGCTTGGAATCGAGTCATTTGACCTCAAAAATAAGAAGTTAAGCCCAAATCATTGAAGATGTATCCAGAAGCCCGTATGAGATGAAGGCCTAATCGACCGGAGGAGAGGCCCACCAATCGATCAAAAGCCAATAATCTAAGGAAGCTTCGAAAACAAATTCAGATAAGGACCGTTGCATTGCATTCAGGGAGATATCAGTATATGTTGGAGATAATCACAGAAGATACTGAATCTTCAGAAAGACGCATTTCAGATATCAGTCGATCGATTATAATAATGTTGATCGATCGACCGAAGCGGGATAGACACAAATATTTTGAATCTTATCCAAATCCTCTTCCTGATTTATCTCGACCAACTGCTCGACTCTCTCCCCTATAAATACAGACGACTGGAGTCAGAGAAACACACACCACTTTACAAAACTTCCAGGCATCCATGCTAAAAAGTTTATAGTTTTCTTTCATTGTTCTTCTCTTTTATTATGCTTTGATCATTGCTTTCAGTGACGAAATTTGTAATCTCTGCACTCCAGAGAAGCTATTTTGAACTCTCTTGATTTATATAATAGCAATTTTCATTGTCATTATGTTTGTCTTTAGCATGATTGAGTAGTTTTCTCATTAGGAATAAGGTTTTGCTAGGAGGAATCATGGTTAGGTAGATAGGCAATAGGGCTGTGTAATGACTAGGTAATAAGCTTTCTTTCATATCATATCTTAATTTAATCATAGGATAAACATGCTACTTAGAGTAAGAGTAAGAGATCCAGAGCTTGATAGTGAAAGCTTGATAGTTTAGTAGAATTTGATTTCTTGAACTTAATGCCTAGATTGATTGGTTGATCAGCCCATATGTTCTCTTTCTGAAAAGATATATGTTAGAGTTAACTTGGATACCAATTGTGACTGGCTAAGCCTGACCATAATGATAGTCAATTAATAGTGATTTCAGCTATGTAGCTTCAACTAGTATATTTACACTAGCCACTACCCTGAATAATTCAAACCATGATCCTCTGATGCATTGCCTGATTTTCTAACACTTTTACTTATTGATTAATCTCACGTTTTATTTTGTTTTAGCATTTGCAGGCATCACTCGATCGAACGCATACTCTACAATCGAGCGAAAGGCACTTCATCGATCGATCAGTTCACACTGTCGATCGACCAAAAACCAAACAAACTTTTATTTGCTGCTTAGCTCGAGTGAACTTAGACCTGCCACTGCGTACACTCTGCTCCCTGTGGATTCGATCCCTAAGTACTACTGCGATACCTGTGCACTTGCAGGACCTATTTTGGACGAAAACTAAATCCCCATCAAGTTTTCTGGCGTCGTTGCCGGGGAGCAACAATTTACCACTAGCATAACGAGCAAACTCCAGACTAAGCTTTTCTCTTATTTCATTTTTATTTTTTTGTTTTTGCATTTTGCATTTTTACATTCTTACTTCACTTATTTCAGGTAGCCACCATGGCTCAACCAAACAATGGAGCTCGTAACGGCCCTTACATGCATTTCTTGTCTCCCATGATACCATACCAACCTCGGGGTTCCCACAATGGCATCTCAGTGCTAGCACCTCGGCCCATGATGATCGACTCCTACTAGACTTATGGAGGAGAAAGTCAGGTTCTAGCCGCCTCATCGAGTCCGTTCGGAGTTTTCAAACACAAGGATGGAAGAGATGCTAGCACAATTTCTGACTGCACAAAGGAGCTTCGAAGAGAGAATTGAAGCAAAGCTAGATCATCTCACTCGAGAGATGAATCACAAAATCAGCTCTCTAACCACTAAGGTTAAGGAACTCGAGGATGCTTAGGAACAACACGAAGAATGGATAAGACCAAACAAAAGAGGGCTCAACGAGAGAACAAGAGAAGGCGCTTCCTAAGATTCAGCCCGAGGAATGACAAGACCCAATATGAGGATGAATTCAGCATAATTTACAGCCGCATTGGAAGACTTGAGGACTTGGTGAAATCAATCAAACCAGAGGCCGAGACCGGAAATACACACATTGGCCAATCGATCGATGCACTCATGGAATTGATCGATTAAAGTCTGAAGCCAGTCATATAAACTATTCAGTTAATAGATTCCAAGCTGGCGAACTCCTGCACACCTGAATATTATGATCAGGAAGGTTGAATGGATGTAATGAACATAGAGGAAACAAGAGGAGCTTACGATCGATCGATTGCAACATAGCCTATTGAGCGAACAGAAGCTACTGATCTGGTACATCTACACATTGGAACGATCGGCTGGGCTCCAGATATGAAGGGGCGTAACTACTCGTCTGATGAAGCACATCAGAACTGGAAGACATTCCGGTCTTGCCTAAAGAAGCCAAACTTATTCATATCTTCGAAAAGCAAATGAGGAGGACCCCTCCAAATTTCTCATTTGAAGAAGCTTGGGAAGTCTATCCATTGCAGGACTTCTTCTGTTTATTCGAAGGACCATCAGGAGATTTGAGGGCGCTCTTTCACAAGATACGGAAAGGCACTATTCCTCGCATGAAGATGCTTGAGAAGAGAGATGACCACGGGAAATTCACTATCCCAATCTCAATTGAAGGATAGACCTTCAACAACACCATGTTCAATTCAGGAGCTTGCATGAGTCTCATGTCAAGAGATGATGCTGACAGGTTAGGTATCTATTCCATTCATAAATTATCACAAGCAATAGCTTTAGCAGATACCACTTCTGGTGACATTCTAGGAATCATCTACAACATTATTGTGCAAACAGGTGCGCCCACCACTGAGGAGAAAGCTAATCCAAGAAGATCCAAGACCCGAGAAAAGGCCAAAGCTGAGTGAAGAGGAACCACAACCTTACGACTACCCACCGGAGGACTACAAACCTCCATCCATGTCGAGCTAACCGACTTTAAACAAAAGCGTTGAGTGGGAGGCAACCCACTGATACGTCTTAGATTAGGGTTTCTTTTATTGTTTTTGTTCGTGTCTCAGGAAATAGGATTCAAAGATTCAACCATGAGGATGCAAAATCGATCGACTGCCTCTGCAGCATTCGATCGATCGCCTGCAGTTCATAAGCTTCATTTCA
>OVAP01002522.1:3788-19192 GCA_900406295.1 Aurinia saxatilis
AAAAAAAAAAAAAAAAAAAACTAAACAAAATACTTAGCGAAGGCCGATCAAACAACAAAAATCACTGGTTCTTTATGATTTTCTTTATTCTTAAACAAAATTTCTCCAGAGTCTACACACCAAATTCTATGATTTAGTTCCTTTCTTGGCACTTATTTATGACTACAACGACAAATACCGGCAGTTGTATACCCATTTTGTTCAACATCTCTTCCACAGGATTGTGGGAGAACCTAAATTCGCCAGATGTGGTTTTCGGATATTCACTGCCTCTCCTGGAAATTCAGATATTACTCATATTCATTTTCATCTTTTTGACACACATGTTTCTCAGATGCATTGGCATTGCCCCGATCACATCCCATTTTATGGTAAGTACCTTTCGATATAAAACGTGACTGGCACGTAGACCAAATATAGGTGTAACTTGACAAGCACGTAAAAGTATTTAGCGACCTTTAAATATATGTATTATTTTCAGGCTGGTTTGATTTTAGGGCCACAAATGTTCGATCTTATGGAGAAATCATCCGAGAAGCTATCATTGGATCCAGCGCTGGATGGAAGCGCGGCATTGAGAGGCATCGCAGCGTGTGGAGACATTATGCTTACATTCTTAATGTCAGTTAGAATCAGCCGTCGATTAGCATTTAATAGTGGACCATTACCCATTGTGATTGGATTCTTGACCTTTCTCGTTCCTATGTTTGGCGGCTTATGTTTCCGGAACTTCTACTCGGACATTGTGGACAGTCACTACATGTCTCCCAGGAAAATTCTGATTGAGCGTGTTGTGGTCATTTCTATCCAGTCGTCTGTTCTAATGCCCACCATCATTTATCTTCTGTCCGAGCTCAAGATCCTTAACTCTGAGCTTGGTCGTCTTGTATTGTCTTCAGCCATGATCAATGAGATCCTCGGTATCTTTGTTAACATACTTACCCTTTCAGCAAGAACCTACAGGCACATCTCCCCTGCGACAGCCTACCGTGACCTTATCGCGATAATTATCTTTTTGCTCATGGTCTATTTCATTTTTAGGCCGGCCATGGAATGGATAGTAGAAAACACACCGGAAGGCGAAAAAGTGGCGAATAAGTATGTACATATTATTATTATCGGCGCACTAGGATCCGCTGCTTACACCTCATTCTTCAATATGAAATATCTTCTGGGACCATTCGTGTTCGGTCTCATCATACCAGATGGTCCACCTTTAGGATCTGCCTTGGAAGCCAAATATTATGGTGTCACGAAGAACGTGCTATTACCGGTAGCTATTTCATTTAGCACGATGAGATGTGATGTGATGAGACTCATCTACGAGTTTGATGACATCTGGTACAACATGTTCTTGCTTTTTCTAACGCTCGTTTTGAAACTAGCCGTGGGCATCGCACCTTGCTTGTACTGCAAGTTACCATTTAAGGAGGCCTTTGCAGTTTCCATCCTCTTAAGCTGCAAAAGCTTCGCTGAATTATTTCTCTACGAAGCGACGTTTGACGATTCTGTATTATAACCTTCACCCACATACAAAAATCTTTTGTTTCATCCAAATTGGCATGATATGTTAATATTTACTTTATTTTGTTTTGTTTCTTTTGCAGTATATATCACAGGCAACGTACACATTCTTAGTCCTTTATGCACTATTAAACTCTGGGATTGTCCCTGCGGTCGTGCCCGTTTTGTATGATCCAAAGCGGAAGTACATTGGTTACCAAAAACGAAACATCTGGAGTTTGAAACCAAATGCAAATCTCAGTATTTTGACTTGTCTGCACAGACCTGAAAACATTTCCGGGGGCATTGCGTTACTCAAATTATTTTCCTCACCAAATCATACGCATTCCATCGTGGTCACGGTCCTACACCTGGTGAAGCTCATGGGTAAACTCATCCCTGTCTTGATCTCTCACAACAAGACATCAAAACGGCTGATCAATAACTCATACATCCATACCGCAAACCTTGCCTTCAGCCAGTTAAAGACATTTACCATGAATATGTACACTGCCCTCACGCATGAAAACCTGATGCACGACGAAATCTGCAGGCTCGCATTGGACCAGACCACGTCCATTATCATCGTCCCCTCGGGTAGGAGATGGACCATAGATGGGGCATTTGAGTCAGACGAGGATACCATAAGGCATCTCAATATGTCTCTGATCGAAAGTGCGCCTTGTTCTGTTGGGATACTCGTGTACCGTGGACAGTTCTTTCATAGAAGCATGAGAACGAACATTATTGAAGTTGGTCTGATCTTCATTGGGGGCAAAGACGACCGCGAAGCTCTCTCCTTGGTAAAAAGAATGATACTTAATCCAGGAGTCAACGTCACAATTATTCGACTCATCTCAAGCCAAGAAACAGAGTGTATAAATTGGGAATACATTCTTGATCACGAGGCCTTAGAGGATCTGAAAGATTTAGAGGTCACAAATTCTATTGCGTATACAGAAAAAACTGTGAGTGGTGGTCCTGAAGTGGCAACCATAGTCAGATTGCTATCCGCGAATTATGATCTCATGGTTGTTGGCAGAGATCACGGCGAGGCAACACCGGACTTCTCTGGACTCACGGAATGGATTGAACTCCCCGAGTTAGGTGTAATTGGAGATTTGTTGGCAGCTAGAGATCTTAACTCTAAGGTCTCTGTTTTGGTAGTTCAACAACAACAACAGCCGTGAAGATATTCGCTTTCTAGTATAACAAATCTGTATATTTGTTTCCAGAATAGTTTACATTCATTCACATTCTTTTAGTACAAAACATAGTTAGGAAATCTGTGATATGTTTCTCTAACAGATGCAATTTTTTTAAAAGTTTTTACATACCAAAACCACAAAACAGATTAGTGCCAAAATAATATGAACACCTTGTGTGGTATATTTATCTTAAGATAGTATAGTACCAATGTCGTGCTTAGAATCTCGTAGGCTTTGTGCAAATTAAAAATAATATGGCCATTATTGTTAAAAAATCAAAAGAGTAGTAAAATCTAATAATAATAACAATCCCAGAAAATGTTTCCGAGGATTACGTCTATTTATCGGTTATGTAGAAAATGTTCAAAATGATTTGTCTTTTCTTTTTATTTTTGTGTCTTTTGCGTTGTGCCCTTTGATAAATGTACCTTTCGTTAGATATAATTTTTTCCCCTTCTAATTAGTGTCTTTTCATCTATTCTTTTAAGTTTGTTTACGCCTTTCAGACCGTGTCTCTTTGATATATATATATATATATATTCATTTGTGTCTCTTCATTCGCAACTCTTTAACTTGCTTTTTTAATTAGTGTTTTTGTGTGTGTTTTTTTTCCGTGTCTTCTAGATCGTGTCTCTTTGATAAATATTTATTTTCGGTTGAGTCTTTTTGTTCACAACTCTTTGATATATATACACATATATATATATTAATTAGAGTATTTTCATGTGTTTTTAAGTTGTTCATGTCTATTAGATCGAGTTTTTTATTTATTTATAAATATTTACTTTTGTTTATTTCTTTTTTGTTTATATATGTTTGTTTCCAGCTCTTTGATATAACCTTTTTTTTTAACTAGTGTCTTTCCGTTAGCATTTATTCTTTTGTGTCGCGCGTATCGTTTGAATTTTTTGCATGTTTATATTTTCGGTTGTAAAGAGTCATTTCTCTTAACACCTTCATAAATTTTCTTACATTTTTCATTCAACACATTACAGAAAACAAAAAATACTAAATTCTAATTTTTGCAACCAACATTATTATATAATTAGAAATTTTCATTTGCATAGTATTGTTGTGGTTTTTACTTGCAATCACAAAAAATGTTAAAAAATGTGTACTTTCGTTGGCACCTTTTCGTTGTACCTTTATTTATGCAAATCAGATTGTATTTTTTCACTTGTTTCTTATCATATATGTCTTTTCATTTGCATTTTTTGCGGTGTCTTTTCACTTGCAACCCTACAAAATACTCGTAATGATGTGTCTTGTCGTATGCATCTTTTCAAATGTGTCTTTTCGTTTGTGTCTTTTCGTTGACACATTTTCATTAGAACTTCCATTTAGGCAAGTAAACGAATAGATATTAAAAACAAAACTAATATCCTCTCGTGCTTCATTGACACTTATGTTAACGGTGTTTCTTTTATTTTTTCTTTGCATTTTTAAAATCTATTTTCATAACTGATTTGTTTTTTCCTAGAGATTATTGACATCAGCCTTTCTTTTTTTATTAGTGATTCAGAGAGTTCCATTTGAGATTTTATTATGTTTCTTTTTAGAAATATTGCAATGATTTGGAATGATTTATTTTTATTTTCTTAAATTGAATGGTAAATTTAATTTGATGTTTTTGTTTACGAAATAAATGTGTCTTTCGAACTAATTTTTTTACAAATTGGACACGATGGTGATGATGGAGTGTGGACCAAAGTCAAATGTAACATCTTTTCATCCATTTTTTTAATTAATGTTTTAATTGTGAACATAAATAAAGTCATGTTTAATTTTAAGTCTACAAATAATTAAGAAATACTACAACTTTAATAGAGTAACATGACTGGATGATGGAATAAACTTCATTTGTCTCTTAACTTTGATCGACAAATATATCAATTTTATGACTAAATTAGTATAAAAAATGAGTTAAGTATATATGTATTTAAAATTGACTTATTAAAATATAATATATTAATAAATAACATAAATACAAATTTAATATAATCCCGCGTAAGCGGGGGTGTAATTCGTAGTTGTTCTAAAAGAAACATAGTAAAGATAATGAAACAAAAATATATAAATTCTAAATCAAAAATATTTCTTCCTTTTTTGCCCTAAAAAATCATTCATTAAAAACTCACATAATCGAGTTCTCCAAACAACTCCCTTTCTATAGTTATAACATCGAAAGCATTCAACCTCTCTTGTGACATAGTTGATCGAAGATAAGATTTAATAAATTTCAAGTTTAGAAACTTCTTTATGCAGCAAAGCAATATTTGATAAGTGATCCAAGAGTTGTGATAACATTCTTCCATTGTATTGAAAAAGTGGAAGAATGTTATCCCAACTCTTGGATCACTTATCAAATATTGCTGCCTCTGCATAATCGAGTTATTGAAACAACTCCCTTTCTATAGATATAATAGCGAAAGCATTCAACCTCTCTTGTGACATTGTTGATCAAAAAAAGACTTTATAAATTTCAACTTTAGAAACATCTTTATGCAGAGGCAGCAATATTTGATAAGTAGTCCAAGAGTTAGGATAACATTCTTCCATTGTATTAAGAAAATCCAACACATCAGTAGGTTTCTTGCAGTCACTAGGCAAAGTCTCTCGCAGAATTCTTAGTTCCAAAATAAGTCATTGCCATTGATATCCGAATGATTTCCATGCTCCAGGGATGTTTCAAGATTGATACAAGATGCTATCAAGCTATTATCAGTTTTCGCCTGCAATTTCCTCAAATCAAACAGGAAACCAAATTTATAGCAACACTTCAGAGAATAACCACTATAAATTAGGGATTTGGATATATATTCACAAAAGAGAAAATTTATAAAGATTTTACTTTTTGAACCAAATAAACATTGCACCTTAGATTTATCACATAAATCTCATGCTTTAAAATATTGTGAACATGAAATTGATTATTAATGAAGCATTTGTAAGAAAAAGAAAATAACAAATTTAATTAAAATAATAAAACTAAACTATTGAACTATTGTTTTCTATATGTATAACCCACCATATTTTAACTTTTTAAAATTAAACTATTTTAACTTTTCATATTTCCAGTTTAACATTAATACCAAATACATAAAGGACCAATGTTGTTAATTTTTAGGGTTTTAATTAGAGACGTCAATCTTTCTCGACTATTTCCAACTAGTCTCTCGAACCTTCTCAAGCTCATGACTCTGAAACGAATCGATATGCATATTGCTAAAGACTTAATAGTGTTTAATGATATTTTATTCGTTGTAAACCAAAATAAAGAAAACATCATCATAAATTTAAGGGTTTTTGACATAATGAATAGATGAAACTTATACAATTTCACATTCCCAACTAAAAATCACATATTAGGTTCATACAAGTCAATGACATGTTTTTCAATTATCATGACACGTTAAATTGTTTCTGAATAAAGCATTTCTGGAAAAAGATATTATGAAATGTTAAATTGTTTCAATTTTATATACGTAAAGATATATAATTAGAATTACAATTGCAAATAGATAACAATATTCTTTCAATGGTTACAAAAGATTATGAATAATATAAAATAGGTTGTATCCTTTTTAGTTGACATGCATCATTAAAATTAAAGGTTAAATCGTAGGTTACATATAGGACTACTTAGATTAAATTGTAGGAGATGCATGAATCATTTGAAGAGATGCATGAATCAATTGTAGGAGATGCACAAATCATATAGGACTAAATCCATTTAATTCGGGAAAGAATCTTATAACAAACATGCCCATGTTTCAGAACACGTGTGATTAACACGTCTAACTCAGTCAACATCCGTCCAGTACTTTTGTCTTTAAATCCATTTTATTTGTACTTTTTGTCTTAATACCCTCTTACAGTTGTAATGAGCCAATCATTTGCCATCTCTCTTCTCACCTACCCAACATTCCTTCCATCATTTTCCATCTCTCTTTTCACCTACCCAACATTTGAACTTAAACCTCCATTCACCACCGAATCACTCGTTTCAATCAAACCTCCACCCAGCCGCTCTTTTTTTTCTCATGGATCTGGCACAATCTTCACTTTTTTGTCCCTCTCGGAATCCGTGATTCCTATCTCCTCAGATCTTCAAATTTTGGTGCTTATATTAGTTTTTTATGGATCTAGATTTTGCGAAATTGTAATATGATAATCACATATCTATGCAAATTTCTAATGGATCTTGTCGGTTCTCTTTTTGAAAAACAACATTGTAACATTTTCTTTCTATGCAGGAGGATCAACGGTGTCCCCTCATATCACTAACAACAACGTAACAATTTTCTAAGCATGTAAGGTATCTTTTGTGGCTCAGTTCAGAAATATTTTATGCAAATACATATCAAGTCTTTTCTGGTTAATTATCAGGGCTTTATAAATTGTAAACCTATCTGGACAAATTCCAACTAGTCTCAGATCTCACAAGCTAATTCATGACTCTGTTAGTATCATGTTAATGCATCGTTCTAAAGACATTATAGTTTTTCATGATATTTTTTTGGTTATAAACCAAAATAATGAAAAAATAATCGTGGAATCGTCGTTATAAATTATGGTTTTCTTACATAGAGAAATGATAAATTATATCTATATACAGTGTACAGTTTTCTATTGTTGAATCGTCATTATTTACAGTTTTATTTTTAACTTAAATTTAGAACAGATAAACATTGCATATTAGGTTCATCACATAAATGTCATATTTTCAACTATCCTAAACATTAAATTATTAATCAATGAGGCATAGGTCAAGAAAAAACAACAACTAACTTTTAATAAAGTAAGAAAGATCAAGACTACTGGATTCTACATATATGTAACCCACCAGGAAAATAATTTGATAGACGCATAATAACATTAATTAAAATTACAAAAAGTATAGTTTATAATATAGTTGATTTAGTTACAGTAGTGATATATGATTGTAATAAATGAAATAAAATACATGGAAACAAATCGCCTGAAAAACATGGAAATGTTATGCATTTCGTTTATGACTTCTTAAGATTCCCTATTTCCATTTTACACTGATACCAAACACTTATATGTTAGCGCTAATATTGTTAATTTTCAGGGTTTTAAGATATGTAAACTTATGAGGACCTATTCCAACTAGTCCCTCAGATATTCCGGAGCTAGTGAACCTGTAAGTTTCATGTTATGCGTTAACTTCATATTTATCCAGCTAATTATTTTCCAATCTTTAATGATTTTCTTGGTTATGAAAAATAAAATTAATAAAAAATCGTAGATTTATTGTTTCTATCATTAAATTCAGGTTTTGACATTTTTGAGTGGAAGAACTAAAAATAAAATTCACAGTTTTATCTTCCATCTAAATTAGGTTCATACACGTAAATGCACATTTTCAATCATTGGGACATGTTTAATTGTTTTTCAAAACTGAAGATAATAAACTACCACCACTTCTGCTGTATTCCTAATAGATAACAATATTTTTTTATATTATTACAGTTGATTATGAATAAGGGAAAATAGGTTGTATTCATTTCTAGTTGATATGAATACTTATATTAGAACTAAATATTATATTTTAGGAGACATATAAGATGATTAAGATCAGATTTTAGGTGATGTAAGAATCATTTAGTTTATCTAGCTTTTACAAAATCTCTATATAGATCTTTTTGTTCTTCCATCTCGTTCCCTTTCTTCTCTACTTTTATTTATCATGATCTTTCTTCTCTACTTTATTTATCAAGATATCATCAAAAATCTACACCACCTAAATTTTCTTTAATTATCTTCTCATTGTTGTTTTCAGCTTTACCAATATGACGTAAACTAGAAAAAAATCCGACAAAAAATATAATGAAAGGCATAACACCGACGCTAAAAACAGTGTCAATATCAATTTTCATTGATGTCAGCACTACATCAAGATCCCCATCTTAAAACTCATTATTGTCTAATTCGTTTTACCCTTTTTATTTTTTTACTTAACCGTCTAGACAAAAATCACCTTGCTGGCTACATTTTATTTTTAACATTCATACAGTAGCCCCACACCACGCAAAGGATCCATGCACCCAAGACAAAACCCATTTAACTCTGTAAGGAATCTTATAATAGTCAAACACGGTTAAGTATGGTATTTGTACTTTTGTCTTAAACATCCCTTTCACAAGAAACATAAAAAATTGTTTTGTTTTAATCCAATCATAGGTCTTTCTTATCTCCTCCCCCTAGTTCTTTCCATCCCCGGCCAATCTATATCTGGCCACTCAAACCTCCACTCCCCTCCACGTAAACAAGTTCCATTCGACACTCTTCAGTTCTTCACATTCTCAATCAACAAATCTCTGAACGTTTTCTTCGATACACCGAATCTCTCATCTTACACTAGTCTATAAAAATGGACAAATGGTTGAAAACTTAAATCTGGGATAATGCTTTGTTAAAGGAAGAAGTTCCTTAGAGATATCTGAGACATGGTTGGTAAAAGTGTAGTACAAACTGAGTTTATTGAGGAGTAAAGAATTCTAAAAGATATACCTTTCCACTTCCATCAAATTTTTTATTTTATTTTTTATGTTTCAATACTTTCCTATATTATTTCTCTAAAGTAGTTTGGGAGATAAGCATATGTCTTACATACCGTTGCGAAAACCATAAATAATATCTAACTTCTGTTCCATATAAAAGCCGAGCCGAACCTTAAATTTGGTGTCAGTGTCGATCTTGAGAGAGGAACTCATACTCTTTACCAGTACTATATATTAGATCGAGTATCTCTGAATTTCATATACATGAACCCCAATGCATCAATCTCAGCCGAAAACTCTTTACCACCTAATATCCTCCGCGTGGAACTCCAAAAATCTATCAATGAAGTTTCCGATGTCAGATTTGGAGAAAAATGGAAAGTCATTGGAGTGTAAGTCTAGCCCTCAAACATAAGCTATAGATTTCTCCATCTAGTCGATAAAACACTTGTTTGACTGGAATCTTTGGTTGGAAGTAATGGATGTATTTGAATTTTCAAAGAAATCTATAGCTTAATCTTATAATTTCAGGTATCGACTACTAAGATACTTTACCAACTTTCAACATAAAAATATGTCGAAACAAGTGTTTAATCAACTAGATGGAAAAATCTATAGTTTAATGTGCTACGACTAGATCTATGCTCCCATGGTTTCCCTTCTTTCTCTAAAGTTAACATAAAACAGTTGTGGAGTTTAAGTGTGAGTTACGCACGCAGGGGTTTGTATATCTCTTTAGAATTAACATATTGATTGTCCCAGTGATGAACCGTGGAGTTCAACATCTCGATGTTGACACCCTTTGGGTTTCCAATTACCAAACATTACATGGCTTTGGACATGTATAAGATCACAACACTAGTGTATATGGAGCTCGTAACTGTAAAGATGTTGTTTACTAGGATTGTTGTTTCCCTACCTTGTAAAAATCATTCATTCTAAAAAATTATATATAGTGTCCGAGAGCCTTTGATCTTGGAGAAAGTCATTGCATGTTTGTTCTCGAATACTTAACCATGTACATGGATGCTGACGACAATGTGCCCGTTTTGCGTGTGAATTTAAGAGATTTAAGGTTAGATTTTCATGCGAGTGAAGATTGGTGGTAAAGGGTATTTGGTTCAGATTGATGCTCTGAGGCATAAGTATATGAACTTAAGAGATAAGACTTTGATTGAGTAGTGACAAAGAATCAGAGTTCCTTGTTCATGATGGACACTGACACCAAATTTTAATGTTTAGCTCGGCTTTACTTTGGAAATGAAGAGATATACCATTTCTTGTTTTCTCAACGGTATGTCTAGTGTAAGGCTTATCTGATATATGCCCAAAAACATTTGTAAGAGCAATATATTGGTGTTTTAACACTCATTGTTGTAGGAATCAAGTTCTTTTATTAATGTTTCTGCAACAACGAGTGTTAAAGACACCAATCTATTGCTCTTATAAATGTTTAGTGGCATGCATCTGATAAGCGCACAAGACTCAATATAAGCAACATCTAAATTATGAACTCGACGATCAATTGTTGTACCAATCCAATCCTCAAATTCGTGTTGATTGCTATTGTTTTCATCAAACATTATCATGAACGTTTGGATTCGTATTCCTAATTATTTATAAAAAAAATTGTCGACAAAGATGTCAAAGGCTTCACCTCGAGGATCATCACTGAGTATTAAGTCCATGAACCATATAGGCCATAGAAGTTTCCATATCTTTGATAAAATGCTTGTCCTAACCGACTCTTTGGTCGGTTGGTTTGTTAGTATCTTATTTAACAAAAAATTGAGCAATTGGCTGATCCTATCATAACTCACAACGAGAAATGAAACCCTAAACATTAAATGGATAAGCGAAAGGATTCAAAAACTGATCCCTTAATGTATGTTATGATTTGATTAAAGTCACGAACATAAAAGCACCAACATAAAAGCACAATCAAAATGGAAAGATGAATATGACTTTTAAGAATATACCTGTCGATTTGATTCACTGCTTGATCTGTCACCGAGAATCTTGCTTTGCTCCATGACACCTTTATGAATCAATAAACACTTATTCATATAATCCGAAAATACAGACTTATTCCATTAGAGACAACCTACCAAAACCTCCAAAAGGGAGACAAAACTTTTTGAGAAAAATATATTCATAACAAGGGACCTACGTAGCTCGCCACACTCTTAGGATATATCTAGATAGCGCCACTACACATGTGGTAAGAAACAAAGATTCGCTCAAAATAGTCACAGAATCATCGGTTACAATAACTTTATTGATATATATTAAAGTTGTGAATGTAATCACGTACTTGGTTTGGCAAGTTCCAAAATTTGCTGTGTTGAGATCATAAAGTTATTGTAACCAATGGTTTTGATGCTACATTGAGCAAATCTTTGTTTATTACCACATGTGTGGTGGCACTATCTAGATATATTCAAAGAATATGGTGTGCTACCTAGGTCCCTTGTTATGAATATATTTTTCTCGAAACAATTTGTCTTCTTTTTGGAGTTTTTGGTAGGTTATCTCTAATAGAATAAAATATGTAGTTGTTCGGATTATATGAATAGGTGTTTATTGATTCACAAAGGTTTCACTGAGAAAAGCAATTTCTCTTGTGCTAAATCAAGCAGTAAATCAAATCGACAAGTATGTTCTGAAAACTCATATTCCTCTTCCCATTTCGATTGTACTTTTATGTTGGTGGTTTTACGTAAGTGATTTTTAATTAACTAATAACATACATTAAGGGATCAGTTCTCGTTTTTTCTCTTATCAATTTAATGCTTAAGTTTTAATTTCTCGTTATGAGTTGTGATAGGATCAGCCAATTACTCGATTGTTTTGTTAGATAATATATTATCAAACTAACCGACCAAAGAGTCGGTTAGGACAAGCATTTTTTCAAAGAGATGGGAACTTCTCTGACCTATGGTTCGTGGACTTAATGTTCAGTGATGATCCTCGAGGTGAAGCCTCTGACATCTTTGTCGACAAGTTATTAGATTTTTATAAACAATTAGGAACACTAATTCAAAAGGTCAAGATAATGTTTGATGAAAACAATAGCAATCTACACAGATTTAAAGATTGGACTGTTACAAACAATTGATTGTGGATTTCAACATTTAGATGTTTATTGTATTGAGTCTTATGCGCTTATCAAATGCATGCCGCGAAACCTTTATAGGAACACTCGTTGTTGTAGAAACATTTATAGAGGAACATAAGTAATAGATCTATCCATCTAGTCAATAAAACAATTGTCTTAGCTGATTCTTTGGTTGGAAGTAGTTGATGTATCTGAGTAATCAAATAAATCTATAGCTTAATCTCTTATTTGAGGTATCTCTAGGTTAATCTTTTATTTCAGGTATCGACCACTCAGATACTTTACCAGCTTTCAACCTAAGATTGTGTCAAAACAAGTGTTTTATTAACTAGATGGAGAAATCTATTACTATGATAGGAATAAAATTTAGATCATAAGTTTTAACATCATAAGTTTTGTTGTAAGGTTATTTAGATCAAACAAATGAATTTCAGGTTTGGAATAATTTAGAATGGAGCTCACTAAATGTTAGTGTATAGTTATTGTTAAAATTTGTGATAGAGCGAGCTGTAGAGTTAGCTTTATATATATTCTAATTATCCAAAAGTGATAAATGCTTTAGATTAAATAGGTTAGATGAGTCTTCCTCTGTTTTTAAATTGGAAAATAGGTTTTTCATGGAAAATCAAGCCATTGGCCATGTAATAATACCTCATCCTCACCATTTTTGACTAGCTAAATAGAAATGGTTACATAATTTCTGCTTGAGGGAATCAGTCATTGGCCTAGAAAGCAAACCATTGTTGCAGTCTAGTCTCATGTGTTTGGGATCTCTTTCCCAATCGACCATACTAACCTCGCCAGTTCCAGTGAATTCAACGCGGAGAAGAGAATCGAAGAACTTAGCGTTGTTGTTGAAGGCGCGAGAGAAAATCGAACTTTAACAATATTAATTACAAAATACTAATTCTTCGCGGGGATGGTACTTCAGCAGGTTTAAATTACGAACCGGGAATTAAAACCCGCTGAATGTAGCTTCAATTGGACAGTGAGTTCAGTTAGAGCCAACTTCAAATAAATTAAAAAATCTCTTTTTTCTCTATATCTCTTTTCCCTCTACAAATCTTGGGTTTTCATCATCGCAAAGAATGAGTATTTATAGTTAAATTGTTAAGGAGTTAGATTTTGCGTTCGCTTTCAACAACGCTAACATCAAATTCACCGGAGGTTGATTGCAATTGCCGATGTAAGAATATTTTCGTAAATTGTGGGAATATGTGCTCTTTTGTAAACAACACAGTAATTTTTTCTTTCTATAAATGGAGGAGGATCGGCAATGTCCCCTCGTATCACTAGCCACATATGTTTTATTTTGTGGCTAAGTTTCAGAATATTTTTCTGCCACATATGTTAATCATCAGGGTTTTAACAAAAGTTAAATTCATTCGGACCAATTCCAACTACTCTCTCTCTCTGATCTCTAGACTTACCACAACTCTATATGTTTCAAGTTAATACATATTTCTACATGCTTTCAAGTTTGTATTGATGTTTTCTTGGCTATAATGAAATAAATCTTACATTAATCACCCACTACTAATTAGGGTTTTTAAGATACTGAAAAGATAGAATCATATTAAGAGAAATTACCTAGAATAACACATAATTATATCAAAACTATTAGAATAACATATTCAAGGGGGAGTATACTAGAATAACACAAATGTTTTGCCAAAAGACATACTACCCATTTTTTAATATAGTAATTACAAGTGTGCCATTTTGATTAGAATAACACAAATATTTTGCCAAAAGACATAATTTTGATGTTTTAATCATATAAATAATTAACTTCAAAACTCCAAAATATATCTGCTATTTACTTTTTGAATCTAATAATTACAATATATATATATTTATATTTGAATGTATTTATATATATTTTAATTAATTAATATATCTAATTTAAATTTTAATTATTGTTAAATTATTTAAATTATCAAAATTATTAAACTATCAAATTTATTAACTCCAAAACCTTCTCTCATCTTTGTCATCGTCTTCATCGTCAAAAATATCGTTTCTTTCATATTTTCTCGATCTTCCACCACAAAAAATGTAACACCCGGCCTCTCTGAACACGGTAGAGACCAAGTGTTAAGACCAATTCCTAAACACAAAGTTTAGTTCAAGTTCACAACAATTGTCATCGAAGCCTTGGAGCTCTTTTGAAAAACAAACACCAGCTTTTACACATTGAACTCAAGTCTTTAATACCTGAAACAAGGGGAAGAGGAGGGGTGAGCAACACAAGGTTACTCAGTGAGTTAGCTTTCACATGGGGTTGGAATGGAGTCATTAGCCCTCATGAGTAGAAGTTAAGCCCAAATTACTGAAGGAGTATCCAGAAGACCACAAGACATTAAGGCCCAATCGATCGGACCAGAGGCCCACCGATCGATCGAAGCCCATTATGTCAGAGAAGGTTCGAGAACAAATTCAGATATACACCGTTGCATTCGGAGAGATATTTGATTACGTTGGATATAAACTTAGAAGATACTGAATCTTCAGAATCGCGTTTAAAGATGTCAATCGATTGGTGAAGATAGCTACGACCGATCGATCAAGAGGAGATAAACACAAATATTTCGATTCTCATCCAAATATTATTCCTGATTTATCTCGGCCAACATCTCGACCCTCTCCTCTATAAATACAAAAGACTGAATCCGAGAAAAACATCAGAAAACTCTCTAAAGCTTCCAGGCATCTAGACTAATAGTTTACCAGTTTCTTTCAGTTTTCTTACTTTTATTGCTTTGATCATTGCTTCAAGGACGAAGTTTGTAATCTCTGCATTCCAGAGAAGCTATTCTGAACGCTCTTTGAATACAAGCAATTTTCATTGTCATTATGTCTACTTTTACCATGTCTGAGTAGTTCTTTAGTTAGTAATATGGTTTTGGTAGGAGGAATCATGGTTTGGTAGATAGGCAATAAGATTATGTAATGAATAGTTTATAGGTTTACTTTCATANCTTTAGTTAGTAATATGGTTTTGGTAGGAGGAATCATGGTTTGGTAGATAGGCAATAAGATTATGTA
>OVAP01002523.1:0-19191 GCA_900406295.1 Aurinia saxatilis
TAAAAGTTACTCTACAAGTTTTGGTTGTGAGAATTTCGGCTCTCACAATTTTGGTTACATATTTTCAAACTAATTACTAGTTTTGAATCATATTCGTAGGTCTTAACCGAAAATGTATTTTCTTTTTCTTTTCTTAGGTATGGAAATTTTTTTTTTTAAAAGGCGTAAAACTTTGGCATAACATATTAATATGTCATGGTTTTACCCATGATATCTATTATTTTATCTACTCATGTCGTGTTTTTAGAGCCCAAATGAGTCATTCTAGGTTATTGAACGAGTTTGGAGAAAATAGAGCTTAATGGAGCCTTTTGGGATCATTTGGAGCTAAGTGGACTTGAAGATTTTTAAAAGAGAAGAAAAAAATACAAATTTCTGAAGAGGTGACAGTCGACAGGCTCAAGGTGATGCTCGACACCAAGGCGTATCCTGCAGTTTTCAGCAACTTTCCATAATTGCAGTTTTTGCCCAAAAGTTTCCAGAATTTTCTACAATCCTAATTTCGTGATGTAACCTATATATACTATATGTCAGCCAATGCTTACGTTAACCTTAATTTATCTAGGGTTTCTAAAAAGTGTTTGTTAGGGAGAACATTTTTTAACCCTCCTTGTTACTGTTTGGTTATTTCTCTTATGAAAATAAGTATTTTTATGATATTCTATTTTGCTATGCTTGAGTAGTTTTAATTTTGAGGCTTAGGGTTCTTCAAAGGTTATGAAGAACTGTTAACCATGTTTTATATTATTAGGGATTATCATCTAGTTCTTCATATGGATTGTTCTTATTGCTAATTCATAGATTGAGAAACCATGAATTAGATCTCAGTTGATTATTATATGCGAGAGTGTTAGTAATTGTATAAATCTATTTTAGATGAGAAATATCTTTATTTTCAAAGAGATTTGCTTTAGAGAGCTTGTGAAAAATTGAACATGCTCTTATAGCTGATTTGATTCCTTAGATTTCACACAGAGATTTGGTTTTCTAGGAATCAAGTTTAGATAGTTTTCTCAGCGAGAGTTGGAAAAAATTGTCATTGTTCATGTTCTATAACGCTTATTTGATTTTCACGACGAGTGTTGGTTGATTGCATTAGTTTATTTATCGTGTAACCATTTATAATAAAATGGATATGGAGAGTGCTTGGTGAAGCACTTCTTGTGACATTTTTTTCTGGGGGTATGAAGCTGGATACATTATGTCAGCTATGTGAGCATGAAGGTGAATCCACTATACATGCTCTCTTTTCTTATCACATAGCTAGACATATTTGTGCTCTCTTTTGAGTTTCTTGGCCAGAAGTTGGGTTTCATTCACAATCTATCTTTGTTGATTGTTCTTATATGTAGTGGTTGTGCAAAAGAATTGATATCCATCTTGATGTTAAAAAATGCATACCATGGATCTTGTGGCGACTTTTCAAGAACATAAGCACTTTTCTCTTTCAAGGTAGAATGTTTTCGACTTTGGAAACAATTCCGAAAGTTTAGTTAGATGTTTCAGAATGGTTCCAAGCTCAAGCATTGCAAAATCAGGCTCTCTCTTTCTACTCGGGGCATGGTATGAAAATTAAGAAATGGACGAAGCCTCCCGACCTTTAGCTTAAATGTAATGCATGTTTCTCTGTGTCTAAACGTTTGAAACTTCATGGAGCTGCTTGGATTTTAAGCTATTCTAATGGTATTGTTTTTGCTTCATAGCAGTAGGTGTTTTGTGTGTTTAGAATTCTTAAATGAGTATAAACTAAAAGCGTTGTTATGGTCTATTGACAGCATGCTTGCACATCATCAAGCTCATATTCTATTTTCTATGGAAGCTATGAATTTACTAAGGGTTATTAATAGGCCTTTTCCCTCTTTTTCTTATTATATTAGACTCAAATGTTTAAATCAATAGAGAATGGAAGTGAATTCTCAAGTAGAAAACGGAGGTGCTTATTTGATTGCTCATATTACTAAAGAAAACCGAAGACACTCTTATGTGGCGAGTGCTTCTTTGTTTTGGCTCAAGGGCCTATTAGATTATGAAGCTTTACCTATGTAATCCCTTCTTTCTACTCCAGTTTTTTTTCTGGTTTTGCTTAATTTTTGTTTTGAGTTTGTTTCTTTTGTTCAGTTGTATCCTCGGATTTTTGCATTCCTAATTTTAATTTGATGAACTATTCCTAAGAAAAAAAACACAATTGTTTTATATGGTTCACCACATTTTATTAGTCTATATATCTAATTAACCTTGCATAACCCCTAATTTTATTTATTTATTTGTGTATACTCATCTAAAATGCAGGTAACTATCCATAGTTATGATTTATTATGATTAGCTTTTATTATGTCTTGGAACTTATTTTGTATGGGGTCGAGTCAAGTTAATTGAGTAAGGAATAGAATGGAATGTGCTTTGTAGTGTGCTTTCGACGGATACAATGTAATGCGACTACCTTTGTACAGTCTAATGACCCTTGATTAATGATGTGACAATTGGAAGAGTGTGCTATGAGCAATTGAAGTGTGCAATGTCCCTGCCCATTTATACAGTAATGCTAAAACTTGGTCAGGTCTATGCCCCCAAGTAGTTAATTTATTAGAAGCGCTTAGAAGATAAGCGGGTCCGTATTAGTGATTTTAGTCAATAATAAGGATTGTCACTAATAAATAACTTCATCAGAAGACCAGTTATTTAGTCGGTTTTTTCAAGACAATTCTGATAAAAATTTGTTAATGTGACATAGTTTAGATTAATTTTGGGAAAATTACGTTCCACAATAAAAATATAATATAATTAACTAAAAAAGAGATATAGACCAAGATCCCACATGTATAGCTTATCATTTACTCGTCAGATCTTCTACCTAATGGTGTTTTAGCGAAGAGAATCTATAATGAAAAGCTAGGTGATCAAGCTAACAATTCTCAGTTAATTCCTAGTAAATATAAAGTTTTTTCAAATGACCAGCAAACAATCTATCTACCAAACCATGCAACTATGAAAAACCTTGATCCCAATGATCAAATTACTCAAACATAGATGAGAAAACCATGAAGAGCAAAATAACTGTGCAATAAATATAGAGACAGAGGTTCAAATACAAGAGATTATCTCCCCTAGCAACTAAAAATGAAAACAATAAAAGCGTTGAGAGTTTCTGAAGGTAAAATGCTCTCTCCTAAACCTAGATGGGGCGGAGAGGCACACCCCTGTTCAGAGACGAGTGGTCTCTTTATATAGATGGTGGAGGACGTCTGAGAGCTTCAAGGAAGTGATAGAACCGAATCAGCTGGAGAGAATCAAAATATCTGAGTTAATCTATTCTGATCGATCGGTCACCGTAGGATCCACCGATCGATCCGCTTCAATATCCATTTAGTTATCTCTGAATCTTCTCACATGCTTCATGTTATCTTCAGATATTGCCCGGATATTTGGAGTGATCTCGCGAAGTTTCTAGAAGTCTTCAGTAGTTATCTCTCTTCAATCGATCGGTCGTTCTGATGATCGATCGATTGGGCCTAAAGGATGATGGGCTTCAGAAGGCTTCTTCTCAACAGGCTGTAACTCCAAGGCTTATTGGTCGAATGACTTTAATCCAGGCCCACATGACAACTAACTCACGTGGCTTCCTTGTCTCCAAAGTTCATTTCAATCCAATTTGCGTATCATCTTCACCTGAGGTCCTGTTCTTGGGCCGAATTTCTGGTTTGGGCGAGAAATGTCCACCTTTATACCTAAATTGCTTATTTCTTCGGAAAATACTTTGAAAACATAAAATGGTGAAAATCATAACATTTATTCTAAAATCATTTGGTTTTATTATTAAAAGTACTTGAAATCTATGGTAAAAGCCGGTAAAATATTAGTCCTATCAAAGCACCCAGACTTAGCTTTGGTCGTTCTCGAACAAACAATAAGCTAAAGGAAGGAAAACAAGTTTGAAAAGCAGTAAATACCTCTTACTTGTTACCACAGCCCTCCGGCTGTGTTCTAATGACTTCAGGCTCATCTGAGGATTCTCGTTTCATAATCCCGCCATAACCCTCCTTACTGGTCCAACAGGAATCTCACCTGCAAATACTCTTAAGGCACCAAAATTCTGACTCTCTACATCCATTTATTTCCATGATCTTTCTAACTGGAAAATATCAGCTAGGTAAAACAGGCTAGGTGTTTAATGAGAGGGGGGTAATATTTAGAGGTGAGGCTAGTGTGTTTAGGGTTTACCGTGTTCAAGAGAAATGCGATATGTTTGCAAAAAAAGCAAGAGAGATCGGACCGCTTGATGGCACAGTTCTCCAATAATTCTCTCCTTAGCTCGGCTTGTTCCTCCCCCAGACTTAGATTCTTCAGGGGAATCTAAAGTCTTCTTGAACCTCCTCGTAATCCTTTAAATGTTTTCCACCTTTCTTCATTTTGATCCTTGATTTCCTTGGCCTTTTTTTTTTTTTTTTACAAGTATGGATCATAAACCTTCTCCACATTTTTTTTTAAATAAGCTTTCACCATAAGTAACAAGGCACGAATTTTACCTTAATCTTTATGAAAAGTTACCAGAGAAATCATCCTTGACACCTTTTCTTTGAATTTCCATGCGTGTATTAAGAGCGTAGCATGCTCTTCGCCAGTCTTCACGAATGATTGGAAAACTGCGTTGGTCTCATCTCTCCGGCCGTTTTACACATAATGCATATAAAACAAAGAAAGAAAAGGAGACTGCATGGGGTTTGAAAAGAGGTTAGGTTTGTGGTTATGGAGCAACTTAAGATAAGTTGACCATTCAGGATCAGCAAGAGAGTGGTAAAGTGGATAAAAAGTCCTGAATGGATTTGTTTTCCCTAGACTAATACCTCCAGCAAGAAAGATTTAAATTCCGGTTTAGGTCCAAATAAAATAGAGTCAGAAATCAGAATTATTAAAGTACATGCAAACCGAGATGTGCTGGGGAAGCTTGAGTATGGGGTTTCTGAATTGGTCGTCCTTGATAACTCCTGTAATATTAGTTATTCATCCACAAAAAGTGGGTGTAAAAACAAGTAAGGTTTGAAAATTAGGACTGAGAGCCAAAACATTTTTTTTAGATGAAATACGTACGAAATTTTTTGAAAATTTTGAAAAATTTGTCAAGAAGAGCCAAAACTAACAAAAGTCGTTAGATAATGAGGAACATCCCCCCAGACTTAAACTACATCGTCCTCGATGTAAAATATTTGGAGAATGGAAAATGAAATGGAAATAGGTATGGTAACGACTGTTACCTCATTAGTATCGAATTTGTGCTGGCATTCATTTTGGTCATCGTAATGTGACACTTGGTAAAAAAATATATCCACGGTATTGAGATATCATGTTGTTGTCTCTAGTGTCGTGATTTATCGAAGAACGGACTGGTCTTCCTTCTTTAAAGCTCCCATCGATCGTTTCTCTGAACCATTTTCTCTTCATAACTTTTGTAAAATGAAAATCACGAAACAAAGAAAGAAGCATAGTACACAGATAAAATTCATGTTTTTAAACATCACCGAGAAATAGAAATAGTGTGAAGTCCGAAAAAAATGCAAAAGAAGGAAAATAAAGAAAATAAGAGAAAAATAAAAGAAAAGGAAATGATACTCATTAACTCTAAGATCGGGGGCTGTGGCTCCTGCTCCTACGCACACTGCTGGGTCCTCCCTCATCGGTAGCTGGCGTGCAAATGCACGAGGTGGGAACTCCCACCCTAGACAGTTGGCGGGCCATCCAATGCAACAGTCCATGGCTCCGGGTCTGAGTCTCCACGCTCCAACGGGTGACAGCATGTGCATTGTCAAGATCAGCCGGCGGTGGTATAGGAGTATACTCCACAGGCGTGGGTGGCAGCAGTGCCTCATATCCTCCCTGAGTAAACTCGGGGCAGTGAAAAATGACGGGCCTGGTGGTGCATCCGCCTCTCCCGAACTGGGTCTGGCTCTTGTGGCTCCTCTACGCCTGGTGCTGGCGCGTGGTGGCTGACACAGCTCCAACGAGTCGGGCCTACATGCCAAGTCCTCCTCCTCATCTACTGCCAAGGCTCGTTGGGGTAGTGTACACCAGTACGTACCCTCTGCATCGCTGAACTCGTAGTAGCGCTGCTGAGTGACGATGCGGCATTGCTCCAGGTCCGCATGTCGATACGCGCCCTCTGGTTGGTGCGATCTCCTGGAGGTACTATCACTCCATGCAGCTCGAAGATAGGGTAGAGGAGGCTACCTGAGTAATTCTCCATCTTGTAGCGGCCTCCCGGCAAGTAGTGAAATTTCCTATCAGCTAGGTTTTCGGCTAGAAGTGCGCCAAGGTTCACCGTCTCAAAGTCTGGCATGGTGCCATAGATGTCCGAGGTGACATCTACTATCCTGCTAGGCATATAAAGCTCGGTCTTAGATAAGACCACCGTCTCGTCCTTGGCGGAGATAACATGACAGATGGCCTTGGCCACCAGTCTGATAGTCGGGTGCCTGATGTGGGTGATCCTCGGTTTGGTATGATCACAATGGGCTATGATCTCCCAGAACTCCCTGGCACTTGTAAAATCACCAAAAGATGACCCACCATGAGTGGCATCGAAGCCATAGAGCTCACAAACCTCAGAGATGGTAAGGCTGTAGGAGAGGTCATTGGCCAAGTATGTCAGCACTCCTCCAGGAATATCATAAGTGCCGTCAGCACGACGCTTGTATGTGACCTCCACAGAGGCTAAGAACTGGCAAACCAAGTCTGGATAGAGCTTGTTCTCTTGGAACACGATGGTTTGCAGAACAATGCTGCTGCAGAGAGTAGTGACCATCCCCTTAAGACCCAACCTCTCGAGGGTGGCCTCGTGAAACGTCATGGTGGGGTGAATGGTTGCTCCCAAAAGAGCATTGTAGAACATGGAGTGACAGTCACTCCACTGGTATATGTTGTGGTCTTGGTAAGCTCGGCTCCGCATGACAGCCCTCCTCGACATCAACTCGATGCCTGGAAATGCAGCTCCATATGGCTTCCGGTGGGTGTAACTCGTGGAGCCATGGTCTCCCTCCTCGTACTTGAGGAGGCAGCCTCATATTGGCTCGCAAGTCTCTCTGAACGTCTAGCCATCTCTGCAAATATCAGTAAATTCATTAGTAAACACAAATGTCTAAAAATATTCATAAAGGTTCTAAAAGCTAAATCCGAGCTTAAAATATTAAATGATTACTAAAACCCTGAGGTGAATGTCTAAAACGAAACTAACTTTTTATTTATTTATTATTTATTTTTTTTAATTTTTATTTTTTAATTATCTATTAAGCTTAAAATAGTTTTTTAAAAAATTAGTCATAACTCCTAAAAATGTCCTAAAAATAGCATGATCAACTAGATTTTATAACCTAATTTATGCAAAAATAAAAATCGAATTTTAAAAATTTTAAAAAATCTGTCATTTCTAAAAATTTCTAAATCTAGCAATTTTCAAAACTTCAACTAAACAACGAATCCGAGGCACAAAACTATACTAAACTATCATACTAACAGTTTCTCTAAAGCAACTTTGCAAGATAATTACTAACTAAGCCTAAAAATCGAATTTCTCTACCTATGGCCGAATTCTAAAAGTTCCAGATTCAAACACTTACCTTGGTTTTTGATTGAAACTGATAATTGGGTTAGAAAGATGAGTCAAAATCGAGCGGATTCAAGCTTTGAATCGATCGATTCGGTTGAATTTAGAGAGAAATCGAAAAAGGGGTGTTTTGTTTGTTTATAGAATAAGAAAAGGACAGTTCGAGAGTTTGAAGAAGAAGGGTGTTGGGCGCGTGCGTGCCACACGCGTGCACGCCACACGCGTGCGCGCCACACTAACACGTGAACCTACCTGCCATTTGATCGATCAATGTTCTAGCGATCGATCGAATGGCGCTCGATCGATTGATTACTACAGTGTTTGATCAATCAAATGATCGTCTCCATTCCTTTCTACATTCTCCTGGTTTTCTCCTGCAAAATGACTTAAAACAAATTAGAGTAGAGAATATTAACATTAGTTACCTAAATTTTTGCTTATGTTTGTGTCTTTAGCTTGACTTTCACCGAGCATGTGAAATGAACTGGTTCATTGAATCCTTGTCTCGCAGTGGATCAGGTAGTTTGTTCTCAACAATGTCCACTGTCAACACAACTGATCCATGACTTATCATAGGATCTCCATAAAAAATCAGTATGGCCTCTTTCTCGAAAGAATGCCTTTTCACCGTGTCATTTTGATCCTTGTGATGATTGATTCCTGAAAATTTAGGAGTGATGTGGTTTATTAAAGAGTTGAATACCTCGGGTTCTTCTTTGTTTTCTTCAGAGGGGCGTCATCGAAGACTCCTCCACTGAATGTGTCTTGAAATGCATTGAGAGTGACATTGAAATCTTTCTTCGATTCCTTGGACTTGTAACCTTCCTTGCTTATGCTGTTGAGGTTATGTGGTGGTCCAGGCAGTTCAACTGTGAGTATTCCTCGTCGATGATCTCAAAGTCCGAAGTCATTTGGATATTTCCAAAAGTTCTTCATTCTTATACGATCGATCGGTGAGTTCATGCGTTCTATCGATGGCATGCTCATTTAGGATTTTATGAACTTCCTTCGTGCTGTAATCAAAGGTGAAGAAATCTTCTAGACCTGTATCATAAAACTCAGAAGAGACGTTAGTTTTCAAAGGTGTAAAGGGAGTGAGCGTTACTTTCTTAAGTTCTTCATTTTCGCGCTCAAGCTCCTTTATCCTTCGTTTAAGTGATGAAATCTCCTCATTTTGTTCCTTGATCTTTCTGTCTTTACTCTCTAGAGTGTGTTCATTGTCTTCAAATGCTGTATATGTGGCAATACAATCATGTTTAGGCAAATTAAAGACAAACATAAGTGGTAAGATGCAAGAGCTCGAATCATCTGGGCTGAGTTGTGCTAATTCCCCTTCTTCAAGTTCAGAGGATAAGCCTCGTTCTCTGATCAGCCTCAAGGTCTTTGCTCTCCCTTCACCTATCTTACTGAATGTGTCTTCTATCCTTGCTTCTGATTCCTGCATCATCTTTTTCATTCGTTGATAACATGCAACTGAAATCTCTGGCAACTCCTTAATACATGAATATGGATACTTAATGTATTCTATAGCTATGTTATCCATTCTTTTTCAAGAAAGGAAGTATGCAAAGATTGAAAATTTAAATTTGCTAAAAATGAAGGATAAATGCGGACCAAATGCAGAAAGGGAACTTTTTAGACTGGATTCTAGTCCGAAGTTTGAAGGTAGCAATGATAAATCAACCTTTCCCAGGCAACAGCGCCAGAAAACTTGATGGGGATTAAGTTTTCACCCAAAATATTCCTGCAAGCGCACAAGATCTCGCAGTAGTACTTAAGGATCGTATCTACAGAGAAAGGCATTGCTACGCTGCAAGCTTTTTGGATTCAAATCGACCTAAGATGCAAATGTGAGTTTTAGTGGTTCTGATCGATCGAATGGTGAGATGCCCGATCGATCGGTCGAAACAGTTTTTGATGAAATCTAAGAAACTGCTTATGCAAAATAAGAACGGTTTTATTCAGTTACTCTAAGTGTTGGGAATTAGGCATTTCTATAGAAACACAGGTCGGATTATTCAGATATGAGAGGAGCCTTCGTATTGAAGTCTTCCTGAATCAATCCCATTCAAGCATAAAGCACATGACCTCAACAAAGGGGCAGTCATGATTTCTACTAAAGGATTGATATGTCAACCATACACATGACTCTCTGGTCGAGATCCCACATGTATAGCTTATCATTTACTCGTTAGATCTTCTACCTAATGGTGTTTTAGCAAAGAGAATCTATAATGAAAAGCTAGGTGATCAAGCTAACAATTCTCAGTTAATTCCTAGTAAATATAAAGTTCTTTCAAATGACCAGCAAACAATCTATCTACGAAACCATGCAACTATGAAAAACCTTGATCCCAACGATCAAATTACTCAAACATAGATGAGAAAACCATGAAGAGCAAAATAACCATGCAATAAATATAGAAACAGGGTTCAAATACAAGAGATTATCTCCCCTAGCAACTAAAAATGAAAACAATAAAAGCTTTGAGAGTTTCTAAAGGTAAAATGCTCTCTCCTAAACCTAGGTGGGGCGGAGAGGCACATCCCTGTTCAGAGACTAGTGGTCTCTTTATATAGAGGGTGGAGGACGTCTGAGGGCTTCAAGGAAGTGATAGAACCGAATCAGTTGTAGAGAATCAGAATATCTTAGTTTATCTCTTCTGATCGATCAGTCACCATAGGATCCACTGATTGATCTGCTTCAGTAGATATCCATTTAGTTATCTCTGAATCTTCCCAACTGCTTCATGTTATCTTTAGATATTGCCCGAATATTTGGGGTGGTCTCACGAAATTTCTAGAAGTCTCCAGTAGTTATCTCTCTTCAATCGATCGGTCGTTCTGATGATTGATCGATTAGGCCTAAAGGATGATGGGCTTCAGAAGGCTTCTTCTAAACGGGCTGTAACTCCAAGGCTTCTTGGTCGAATGATTTTAATCCAGGCCCATGTGACAACTAACTCACGTGGCTTCCTTGTCTCCAAAGTTCATTTCAATCCAATCTGCGTATCATCTTCACATGAGGTCCTGTTCTTGCGCCGGATTTCTGGTTTGGGCGAGAAATGTCCACCTTCATACCTAAAATTCTTATTTCTTCGGAAAATACTTTGAAAACATAAAATGGTGAAAATCATAACATTTATTCTGAAATCATTTGGTTTTATTATTAAAAGTACTTGAAATCTATAGTAAAAAGCGGTAAAATATCAGTCCTATCAAAGCACCCAAAGGCATCGCACTGATCTTAGCAACATCATTCGGAGGAAAAATCCCCTCCAGTTTATTATTACGCCACTTATAATCCAGAGTAATAAGCAAAGAAACATCCAACTCCAGATCAATAATAGTCTCCTTATTAACCGGGCTTCGAGGTGTCTCAACCATAATCCATTTTCCAACCAAATCTTTGTATTCCTCCCATTCTCAATGGATTTAATAACCCCTTGTTGTAGCAGTTATTTACCAAAAAAAAAAACTCCTCCATGCGTAAGACGGTCTATGTCCTACCCACTCTCCAAAAATGACCTCTTCGCAAAGTATTTTCCTTTATAAATACGACTCAGTAAATAATCCGGATCATTAAGAATCCTCCATGCTTGCTTTGCAAAAAGAGCTTGATTAAAATCTCCCAAATCCCTAAAACCAAGACCTCAAATCTCTTTCAATTTACAAAGATCCTTCCAAGCTATCCAATAAATCTTTCAATTTTCTTTACTTGCATTTTACCAAAACTCTGCCATTGCTTGAGTTATATTTTGGCATTGTATTTTTGTCAATCGAAACAAGAGATAGCATATGATGGGGGTTTAGTTTTCACCCAACATAGGTCCTGCAAGCGCACATGTCTCGCAGTAGTACTTTAGGGTCGAATCCACAGGGAGCAGAGTGTACGCAGTAGCATGTCCAAGTTCACTCCAGCTAAGCAACAAATATGAGATATGTTGGTAACGATCGATCGACAATATGAACTAATCGATCGATTGGTGCGTCTTTTGGTCCATTGCAGATGATGCGTTCGATTGATTGATGCCTACAAATGCTAAAATGGAATAAAACGTGAGAAAAATCAAATATTAAAAGCGTCATGAAATCAAGCAATGCATCAGAGATTCACGGTTTGAATTATTCAGGGTAGTGGCTTGTGTAAATATCCTAGTTAAAGCTATATAGTTCAAATCATAATTAACTGACTATCCTTATGGTTAGGCTTAGCCAGTCTAGTTCGATTGATATCCGAGTTAACTCTTACATATATCCTTTCAAAAAGAGAACTTATGGGCTGATCAACCAATCAATCTAGGCATTAAGTTCAGGAAATCAAATTCTACTAAACTATTAAATAGTAAAGCTTTCACTATCAATTTTGGGATCTCTTAATCTAAGTGGTGTATTAGTAGCAGGTTTATCCTATGATTGAATTAAGATCTGATATAAAAGTAAGCTTATTAACTAGTCATTACACAATCTTATTACATATCTATCTAACCATGAACTCTTCTAGCAAAACCTTATTCCTAACTAAAAGACTACTCAAATATGCTTATGAAAAACACAACAACAATGGAAATTGCAATCATATTAATCATAGTAAAAGGGTTCAGGAAGCTTCTCTAAATGAGGAAGAGAGGACAAACTTCTCCCTTTGACAGCAAATCCAACATAGAAAAGAGAAAACTAGTGAGAAAGTGTGGTCTGATGTTTTTCTATGGCTTTAGTCTTTTGTATATATAAGGGAGAGGGTCGAGGAGTTGGCCGAGATGAATCAGGAGGAAGATTTTGATAGGAATCCAAATATTTGTGCTTATCTTACTTCAATCGATTGATTAATAATATATTAATCGATTGATCGTTATCTGAAACACTTATTCTGAATATCTCTTATCTTCTGTGATTATCTCCAACGTATCCTGATATCTCCTCAAATGCAACGGTCTTTATCTGAATTTGTTCTCAAAGCTTTCTTGGATTATTGGCCCTTGATCAATCGGTGGGCCTCTCCTCTGGTCGATTGGGCATTTATCTTATATGGGCTTCTGGATACATCTTTAATGATTTGGGCTTCGTACTCCTGAGAGAAAACAACTTGATTCCAAACTCATGTGATAGCTAACTACGTGGCTTGATTGTCTTAACTTCTCACTTCATTACTAAACAAAAATCTTCTTCATATGGACCTAGACTTCTGATGTTGATTTGTTGGACTTGATAGAAAATGCTCATTTATAACCTAAAATGCATTATTTCCACAAAAACACTTTGCAAACAGAGAAATGTGAAATCCAATATTTTATGTTCTAAATCAAATAGTTTCTTCATGGAAAGCACCAAAAATCCATATCGAAAAGTGGTAAAATATCAGCCCTATCAGCATATATCGGCAATGCCATAGCAATAAAGTTTAACAGAACCTCTTTACCACTCAAATAAAGAGTCTTTGCATACCATCGAGTGAGCCTTTTCCTTATTTGTTCATTAATAAACCTTAGTAACTTCTGTTTAGACCCGCTAAAACATTCTGGAAGCCCTAAATACGAACTTGTACCACCTTCTTTCTCAATCCCCAAGAACGGCCCAAACACCCGCTTCATAATCGGGTCAATACTAGAACCACATGTTATAGCCAGCTTCTGAAAGTTAATCTCCTGCCCAGACGAGCCACAATATAATTTCAAGCACCTTAGAAATTATGAACATTCCTGCAAAGTAGCTTTGCAAAGAAATAGACTATGATCGACAAAAAAAAAGATGTTGAACTGATGGACATGACCGTGAGAGCCTCAACCCGGTTAAACGTCCCTCATGCTCAGCTTTATTCATAACATGCAGCAAAGCCTCTGCACATAAGATAAAAAGAAAGGGAGACAATGGATCACCTTGCCGTACACCTCTCTACGGACTAATGTCACCATATGTCTGGCCATTGACAATGATTGCATAAGTCACAGATCGTACACCCGCCATAATCCACTTTACCCAAATACTAGAAAATCTCATTCGTAACAACAAAGCCTCTAAGAAATCTCACCCCATTCTATCATACGTCTTTGACATGTCTGCTTTTATTGCTATAAAATCCTCCCTGCAAAATGAGCTAGTTCGAAGACCATGTATTAATTTATGTGCAACAAGGATATTATTCGAAATGAGACGACCCGACACAAATGCTCTTTGCGCTGGTGACACAAACTGAGGTAATAAACCCTTCAAACGATTACACATAATCTTGGATACGATTTTATACGCCACCGAGCATAAACAAATGGGTCTTAAATCTGTCATAATAACCGGATTTGGCTTCTTTGGTAACAAACTAATATGCGTGAAATTCCAATCCAAAGGTAGAGATCCTGACACAAAGAACTCACGAACTTCACGAGAAACCTGTTCACCAACGACCTGTCAATATGTATGAAAAAAATTACCAGACATACCATCCGATCCTGGAGCATTATCCCCTTTAATACTCTCAACAACTTTACGAATTTCCCAGCTGAAACTGGTCAAATCAAAGCTTTATTCATGTTAGCTATAACCTTGGGAGAAAAAACCATCCAATAGCTCATCATGAGAAGAAGTGTGTGATGATTTGAATAAATTCGTGAAATAACCCACCGCAATCTGCCCTTTCCCATCCTCTTTAAAATGCTCACACCCATCACTATCTTTTAAGGATAAAAATTTATTTCGCATTCTTCATTTTTGCACATGTGCATGAACAAGTTTTGTGTTCCGATCCCCATCTTGAAGCCATGAGACCTTACTACGTTCTTTTCAGTATGTTTTTTCTTCTCGGTATGCTTGATTAAGATCCACTCTAAGTATATCCATTCGTCTATAATCTGGCCAAAGCTTAGAAGATCCAGTATCCAAATCCGCACCCAACTGATTAATCTTTGTCTTCGAGTTTAGAAGCGTAGTAGTTTTCCATTTAGATAACTCCTTCCGACAAGCTATTATACGTTCCGAAACAGACCATGACTCAGAGAGACCCTGCTTATTCCATCCACGCTTAATAACCGAAAGAATATCCGATCTGACACACCATCTTTTGTGAAATTGAAATCTACCCCTAGGTTTCTGCTTCATACTCATAAGTGTAAGAACCATAGGCCGGTGATCAGATTCTAGTCTCTCGAGATAAGCAAAGCTGGAATGAGGAAATAATCTAAACCATTCAGCATTACCAAAGGCATGGTCTAACATGCATTGTGTCCAAACCAAGTCTCTCTTTCCTCCCCCAAGCTTTTCCGAATTATCCATAATCTCATTGAAGTCTCCCAGTAAAACCCATGCATCTTGTCGGCCTATCCCAAACTGAGCGATGTCAATCCAGACTTGTTTACAACGATGTCTCACTGGATCCCCATAAACAAAGGTAATAAAATATACTAAAGAACCGAGTTTAACCCGAACATCAATCCTCTACTATTCGATGAAATAATCTCTACCTCATGCGATGAAATAATCTCTACCTCATGCGATGCTTTCCAAAACAAATCAAACCCACCACTAAGACTTATTGGCTCCACCAAATGAGCATTATCAAAACCCAACGATCTCTGAACTCCAAACACGTAACTACTAGATTTTTTAGTCTCTAGGAGGAACACAAAGTCTCGGACGTGCCTACGACACAAATCTCTTAGGCGTTTAACTGTATGGTTGTTCCTCAAACCTTGACAGTTCCAACTTAGTGTTGTCATATTGACAGCCTGGATGGTTTTTGGCAAACCATCGAACCCATAGATAATTTAGCAATCTTAACAGCATTACACAAGTTATCTTCCAACTTCCGTTTATGACTTTCTTCTTTCGCTTCATTTGAGACAGAATGCACATGCCCCCTTGCCCTGACTTTCCTTATGCCATCTTCTCCAAGAGCCACATGAACCTCTAGATAACCTAGTAATATTTCTTGTTACCGAAGCACACACAACAGCAGACTCCGGAGCGCCATCTAAAGACACTAATGAAAGCTCATCACAGACCCCCGACCGAGCTTCCGTTACAACCTCCCAAGATATATCCCGTTGTCTTTTAACATGAGCAACCATAGCCCGTGATTTTAGGTTGTCCTGAACTTCATCGTAACAGCAAACTGATCGCACGCGGCTTAAGTTACATTCAGCATTGAAGACCAAAGTAATGTGTCCTTTGTCATCCCATCAGACGCCCATACCTCCTCTGTTGAACCCCCACTCCCTTCTCAAATCAAAATAGAAGAAGACGGACCAAACATACTCTGTTTTAGATCTGCTTTTCGAGTCAAGAGACTCTCTGCAATAGCCGCCTGAATAGCGGATTGTTCCTCCTCCCTCCCCACCATAGCCGAGGCCATAAGCTTCCCGCTATCTCCATTCTTATCCAATTCATTCACCTACATATGAGAGCTTGAGCTCTGGTCTTCCTCAACCACTATATTCTTACCTTTCCGAATGTGCATCTCCCGACTACCTCGAGACATATCATGATCAGCCATACCATATATTCCCGGTTCACCCTCAACTACATGATGCTTTGTAGCCGTCAGGATGGTCTCCAAGAAAGGGTATCTCAGTTTACTAGTGTAAGTCATTGGCAACTAAAACATCTCTATTTTTTAATATCGTTTTAAATATTAAAAATATTAATTTGGATAAATAATATATATCATTTTTTTTAATCATCTGGATCGGTATTATTAAAGTAAGCAATCCAAGGATACAAGGAACAATAATCCAAGGATACAAGGAACAATAAACCAAAATCATAAAAATTCTAATATCACAAGCCTAAATAAAGCTATCTAGATACTACTGAGCGAACAATGAAGGTCCTCTTGATCTTGAAACAATGAAACTTCTTCTTAAACGGAAAGTCCAGACAATCTTCTGACTTTTGAATCTTCGAATCTTGTATATTTTTTCCCTTTCTTTATTTTATCTTTAATCAGTTATTATTGTTTTACTTTTAATTAATTATCACATCAGTTACATAGGTCGTACAAAAAAGTGCTTCTTATAGAAAAATATAAACTCGTAAGAAAATCTTTAGCTTTCGTCATTAAATGCGTAGAATTTACGGGATTGTGCATAGATGGTATACTAATCTTTTTTAGAATTATGCTTGGTCAATTCCTATGGATTCAGCATCTCGATACAGTATATACGATCCTAGTAACGATGTTTCGGATATTACTTTCTTTTTTTAATATAAACTCACCTGTCTGAAGACTTTTAATAATCCTACACCATCAATAGTACGACAGTTTGTACGTCAAATTCTTTCACTCTAGAGTCAAAACTAACCAAAAGAAAAAATTGAACTAATCAAATATAGCAGTTACATAATTTTTTAAAAAACTGTTAAAAGTTGTGTGTCAAGATTCTCAAGAACAAACAAATATGGATTTGTGCAACACATGGAACCTTCCTGGAAGACAACGCTATATATTAACTCAAAAGGAAAAAAAAAAACAGAAAAAAAATTATATAAAATAAATATAAAAGGCATTAAAGGACAGAACAGTCAACCCAAGAATCGTCAAGTCACATGAAAAGAACGTCGATTCTGACTCGGCGAAAATCCAACCTTGAACCTTATATATAAATATACGCACCACAATGCATCATTCATACATTGTCTCACCAAACTCATCAAAGCAAACCAAGCTTGAACCACCAAAGTTAGTATGGAGGGATCAAACAGAAGGAGCACTCAATCCCAAGATGACAAGCAAGCTCGTTTTCGGGGTGTACGGAGGAGGCCATGGGGTAAATTTGCAGCAGAGATTCGAGACCCATCAAGAAACGGTGCCCGTCTTTGGCTCGGGACGTTTGAGACCGCCGAAGAGGCGGCGCGTGCTTATGACCGAGCTGCCTTTAACCTCAGGGGTCATCTCGCTATACTTAACTTCCCTAATGAGTATTATTCACGTATGGATGACTATTCCCTTCGCCCTCCTTACGTTTCTTCTTCTTCTTCTTCTTCTTCTTCGTCATCGGCTTCAACTTCTATGGGTGTGAGTCGACAAAACCAGAGGGAAGTTTTCGAGTTTGAGTATTTGGACGACAGGGTTCTTGAAGAACTTCTTGATTCAGATGAAAGAAAGTATCGGTAGTTTTGTTTTGCTATATCTATGTGGCACTGTTATAGCTAACTACGTGCAGTATGTGCATGTAGGTGGCTTAATTAGTACTTAATTTGGAATTTTCATAACGTGCCAAGGCCATAATTGTAAGATAAGGAGTACTTTGCGATTCCATGAAATATCAATGTTAGAATATGGTTTAACCGTTTAAGTACGTACATCAGCTTCTTTTTTTTTTTTATAAGGGATCTTACATATTCTTTGGTAACATTTACACTAAGTTATGTGATGTCAATTCTGATTAGGCGTATCCCCCGAAAAAATTCCTTTTATATATTGTGATGATTCAATCTCTGAAACATAAAGAACAACATTTGATGTAGAAATCGAATCCACCATTTGTTTTAACCATAGTAAACAACCTATTGACGCTTGACCGAAAAAAAAAAAAAAAACCTATTGACGATGAGCTGATATTTGTGATGCGTTGATGTAGGGAAGTGGTATTTAATCCGCTGTGAAGCTTATGCTATGTGTTTGCTTTTACTGATGGATATAAGTTTATATACATAAATGAACAGAAGGAGAATGAAAATTCAGTTTACCAATGTGTAACACAATAACTGCAGGATATTAGCTATGTTAGTGATGTACCAGCGGTTTGGAGTTTCCATCTGATTTAAATTTTTATAAATGTTGTCGACAAAAAAATAATATATATTTATATGAATACCAGATTTTACTATTTGATTTGTATTTGATGGTTTACAATATTTGCATTTTCGGATCAAATCGAAGCAAATGCCGAAACAAATCGGATTCAACGGATTTTTTGCCCACCCCTATCTGTGAGTTGTTAGGAGACGTGGATTTTACGTTGTAAGAGGAAAATGAGAAAGTGTGGAGGCACATTCTTGTTATGGTACTGTAATTTTATTGAGAACTTTATGAGTTATTATTAAGGTCCCCATCTCAATAAGTTTCACCTAGCCTGGTGGGTTTTTTTTTTTTTTTTTTTGTCAAAATTGCGGGTTCAGTCATTGGCAACAGTTTTTTTTTTTTTTTTTTGTGGCGGACAGAGTAAATTTATTATCTCATATGCGATTATATAGAGAAAAAAAGAGATCGTAAAACTCCTTTTGGTAGTGCATCATCCAACAAATTTTGATTTTGTGGAATATACATTAAAGTGCATGAAGAAAATAAGGGAATGATACTATATGGATATCTTGCAGTATACCATAGACTTCCGATTGCAGTTCCTTCTTGGGTTGTTAGCCTTATGAGCTGGAGAGAATCGGATGCAAATCGTATATGGAGGTAGTTTTGTTCTACCAAGTCTTATAAAGTTGCTAGCATCCCTACAGCTTGATCTACTAAAGTAGAGGGGGTGTGCTTGCGTGAATCCGAATGTTGGTAAAGAAGTCTTTTATTTACGTCTTCCACAATCTATCCAAAACCAGCTGCTTTAACATCAGCTCTGAAGGAAAGTTGTCCTGAAATCACACTGTATGACTCAAACATGGTT
>OVAP01002524.1:0-19190 GCA_900406295.1 Aurinia saxatilis
TTTACAAACTAAACAAGATACGGTGAAAGATTGATTTGGTACAAATAAAAGCCATACCTTGACTTACCATGAGTCACAGGAAAAAGAAAGGGTCCATTCTCAGTGTCTTCATTAAGTCTGGAAAAACAGAGAAAAAATCAAAATTGTTGGTGATATTATCAGGAAATGAAGCAATTGACGTGAAGGAGAGTTGAAGAAGAGACTCACCAAAACTCACCATGAAGAAGAAGTCACCGGAAATGGTGACCGAAACAGATGNTAAAAGAGACTCACCTAAACTCACCGTGAAGAAGAAGCAGTCACCGGAGATGATGACTAAAACCGCCGGAGATGGTGACTTGATCTCGCCGGAAGAGAGAACTGGCCGGAGTTCACCGGAAGAGAAGCAGTCTCCATCGGCCGCCGTGAAGGAGTCACGGCAAGTTGGGCTCGCGGTGGAGCGGTACAGACATCGGAACTCGGTCTGCATCATCGGCCGCCGCGAAGGAGAACTGCTCATCGGGTTCGCGGTGGAGCTGCAGAGACATCCGAATCGCGGTTGACTTCATCGGCCGCCGTGTGGAGAATCGGAGATGCCGTCAGTCGGAATTGGCACGGAGATGGCTCGAGTTATGGCAGAGCAAGGAGATCGAAGATGGGGTTCGCTGATGCAGAGAATTCAAAGCCCTCAAATCCATGGAAGCTTGATTCAAACCTTGAGGAAGTCACGTTTCATTGTACGACCAAGGAGACGGAGGAGGTATTCGCCTGTGAGTCGATCTTGAAGAAGAAGCTGAGAACTGATGTGGATATTGAGGATTTGAGGAGAAAATTCGTTGAGTTTAGTTTTTGGATTGAGAAGAGAAAGGGGTAGGGTTCAAAGTCGCGATGTGTTCATCACGAAGAAGGAGACCAAAGGTAAAGCTAAGTCACGGTGGAGATTTGTTGGTTTGACTTGGGCTTTTCCTTTGGGCCAAATACATATATTAGGGATACAGCCCAAAGCCAAATACAGGAGATTACTAATTAGGTTAAATACCTGTACTTAGGAGAGGAACGCCGCACTCTCTCTTCTTCATCTGTGTTCCTTCTTGTACCTGCAAAATCCATTGTGTAAATCTGTGACTTTCTAGTGATCCATTTGTGGGATATCATTCCCACCCCAGAGAGTACCTAGCTAGGGAACTCTGGATAAACATTTTGTGTGTGTCCTTCTTTTATTTTCCTGCATCACATACCAAGCACTAGACCTCATAAGGAGCAAGCAAATCCGCTGCTAGCTTTAACACATAATAAAATAAAAAATCATATAAATTCAGTTCCATGACTCCATTTTTTGGTTTTGTTCGGTTCGATTGGTTTTGGATAATATATCGAGGCCTATTTACAAACTTACAAGTAGTTCTTTTGGTTTGAGAAAATTAACGTTCAGCCGGCTTAAATTTATAATAATTCATAAGGATATTAAATAATTGATTTGGTTTAAACCGGTTTGGAGTAAAACTTGCATAGGAATATTTTTGAATCGATTTTGGTTTGATATTTTGGGACGGGAATTTTGATCAGGCCTAACCAGAATGCTTGTTTATTCATTTGGTTTGAGAAAATTAGCGGATTTTAATTGTCGGTTCGGTTTGAGCCGGTTAAGAGTAAAAGAGTTGCGAACCGGAAATCGATTAGGGCAGTTCAGTGGGTGCATGGGTGTGTGGAAGAGAAGTTGTGTGCGGCTGTTATATATGAAGAGAGGCGCCTGCAACAACCTTGCTCTTTGGGCGTAATACCAACAAACCGTATCTCTCTCTCACCACCATCCTTTTCGCTTATCCAAATCTTTTCTAGGGTTTCGGAAGATCTAACCAAAACCAGTCTCTCAAAGGTAAGCAAATTTCTACGGATTGATTGATTCTAAATCGTTTCGTTCCGTTCCGTTCGAGGCACGAAAAACCCTAGTTTCCTCCGTCGCGATTTTTGTTTTGATTTGTCGGTGTGTGTATTCTTCTTCGTTTTTGTTTTCAGATGGAGAAGTACGAGCGAGTTGTGAAGCCGAAGGATGAGACACCGATTGCTGAGAACGAGATTCGTATCACCAGTATGGGCAGGGCAAGGAACTACATCACCTACGCGATGACTCTTCTTCAGGTATTGTGTGTGTTTTCCATCTCATAATTTGTGCGACTGTTTCCCTCATAGAAGATTTGGTGATGATACTGTTATGAATTGGTGTAGAGAGGAGATTAGATTTTGTGTAATATGTTTTGGTATTGGGGAAGATGATCTATATCACATTTATTTGGAAGTTTGAATTGCAGTTTCATGTAATCCATTAGCATTTATGTTGACAGGTCTGGTTGCAATTTTTGGTGCTTGCGTTTCCTAACTTTAATATGAATTTGTTCTCTAAAAGAGCAGGTTATTGATTAACTACTGCTTAATTGATATGCAGACCTTTTTTAGTATTGGATATGACATTTGTGATGTGATTATATGATCTTTATTGTAATCTTGTCGGGTAGCGGTCTTCGCTTTTCGGTTTCCTTTATAAATGTTGTTTTTGTTTGCGTATGGCGGAGTTTGTTTTGTTTTTTTGTTCGTGTAACGGAACTCGTTTCTTTTTTATAGGAAAAGGGTGCGAATGAAGTTGTTTTTAAGGCAATGGGAAGAGCTATCAACAAGAGTGTGACCATAGTTGAGCTGATTAAGGTATGTTTTTGCTTCTTACGGTCCAGATTACGAATGAGGGTTCTGTTGTATCTGATAATATTCGTGATTTTGCCTATTGCAGAGAAGGATTCCTGGTCTTCACCAGACCACATCGATTGGGTCCACAGACATCACTGATACCTGGGAACCTATTGAGGAAGGCCTTCTTCCGTAAGTAGTCAATCGATGTTTGAATTGTGCTGGGGTTCATTTATAATGTTGCATTCTTGATTCTGTTCCTTTGATCTGTTATTTATCACCTTTCTCTTTTCTTCTGAAGTTTGGAGACCACAAGGCATGTGTCAATGATAAACATAACACTCTCGAAGGTGGAGCTGAACACATCCTCAGTTGGGTGAGTTTTGGGGATCTAAGGCTTTGTCTCAAGTAATAGTCTGCGTAGAGGGGTAAATTCTGTATAATGCTAATAAATATCTTATTGAATGATACTGCAGGTACCAGTGTCCCATTCCTCTTGATCAGGTGAAGCCATTAGCTGAGATTGATTATGAAGGACGAGGTATTTATAGGCTCACTCCTAATGAACATTTTCAGGCTCTCTTCCCTGCATTATTCTTAACTTTTTAATCTCTATATCTGTTTTAGATGGATCACCTAGAGGCAGAGGAGGAAGAAGAGGCAGAGGAGGAAGGGGTAGAGGAAGAGGTGGCAGAGGTAGGATCGCTTTAGTAATTTTCTCTACAGAATTATAGTTTCATTTGAGCTTTGGAACTGGATCTGATTGTGCTATTCTTTGTGTGGATATATCAGGAAATGGATATGTGAATGTTGAGTATGATGATGGAGGCATGGAGCCTGAGCGACCAGCTGGTAGAGGAAGAGGGCGTGGGAGAGGAGGACGTGGTGGTCGTGGGAGAGGTGGTTTCAATGGTCCTCCACCTCACTATGAAGCTCAGCAGGATGGAGGAGACTATGGATACAACAATGTTCCTCCTCCACGTGATCATGAGTACAACGATGGAGGTATGGAGCATGAGCGGCCATATGGTAGAGGAAGAGGGCGCGGGAGAGGAGGACGTGGTGGTCGTGGAAGAGGAGGTTACAATGGTCCCCCACAAGCTTACTATGAAGCTCAGCAGGATGGAGGAGACTATGGATACAACAATGCTCCTCCTCCACAAGATCAAGGATATGATGGTCCTCCTCAAGGCCGTGGTAAGTAGATACTTTGAAACACTAATATTTTTCCCAATACGTAATGTTGACCAACTTGGCATGAGTTTCTAAATGTGAAAAAGTTGTTGGAACAGGACGTGGGCGCGGAAGGGGAGGCCGTGGAAGAGGAGGAGGTCGTGGTGGTTTCAACAGATCAAATGGACCACCAATTCAGGCAGCTGCTTAAGTGACTGTGGTCTTTGAATGGAGTTGTTCTTTTCTGCATTCTCTTTGTTTTGTCTCTATCCATCTAAAACATGTCTCCGTAGCATAATTTCTCTTTCATGTTGCGTTTAGGTTATATATATGTTCATTTATTTTTGGATGTTTGTTGCCTTGGGATTTCGCCAGTTTTCGTTCTAACAGCTTTCAAGTTTTGTCTCTGCTTTTTGAGTATTGAACAAGAAGTTTTATCGTATTGACTTACTCGCAGAAAAAATAAAAATAATGTTAGTAGCTGCAATACATGATCGTCGGTTTAAACCTTCACCAGTTAATGATCTACTTAGTCAACGTTTTGTAGCATTTTATTTCTTCATTGGTCCCCGATGGTTACAGAGAATACGTAAAGAATCTTCTTCAACATTGCACTCTTTTCATTAGCGTCCGTGTCTGAAGTTTGTAACAACAACGGAGAAAATGATGATGACAAGAAAAGAATAAGTCTAGAAGAAACGTGTTAATTTGTGTTTTGGACAATGCGAGGAAGGCCTAGGAAGAACGAAGCAAGGCCCGTAACAAGGAGGAAGTCCAATGTAATTGAAAAAAGAAAAAAGAAACGCCGTTGCCGGGGATCGAACCCGGGTCACCCGCGTGACAGGCGGGAATACTTACCACTATACTACAACGACTTTGATGTCGTGTCTTGTACAATTAAATATATAACTAGTAATGTAAAAAGCTGTCTTGAACAAAAGGAAAAATACTTGAGAAAGAAAGAGTTTTTGCAGCAGAATCAGTTGAGTTCATCGTCACTTTCTGGCCGGCGAATTTCCTTCTGTCAAATTAGTAAAGCTCTCTCTCTCTCTCTCTCTTTCGCATTCAACTAGTCGTTACAAACATCAATAGCTGTTAGTTACACTTCCTCAATAACCCTAACCCCGATTTTTCTCTTTGTCTTTGTGAAAAGTAACGAGATTTGGGCAAGATGACTCAAGACGTTGCGATGAAGGAGAATCAAACCCCTTCTCAATCAGTCATCTCCACTACTACCTCCACGATGCAGCGTAATTCTCAATCTAAACTCTTGCTAAAATTTCTTCTGGGTTTTCGGAATTTGAAGTTTATACTCATAGGCGTTCTACTCCAGATTTAAAAGAGATAGCTGCATTGATTGATACTGGGTCATACACAAAGGAGGTTCGCAGAATTGCCCGTGCTGTGCGCCTTACCATTGGGCTTAGGAAGAAAATCACTGCCTCTCTTCTATCTTCGTTCCTTGATTTTGCTTTGCTTACAGGAACCCAAGCTCACACTCGCCTTACTTCCTTTGTTCCTAAGGTAATTATGCCGTTATGGTCTTTTTGATGTTTTGATTCTGGAATTGAAGGTACTGATTTTTTTTCCGACTTGTAATGGTTTAGGTCGATGAGCATGATATGGAGGTGGATACAGCTTCATCAGCTACACAACTTCCTACGAACCACGTATCGGCAGAGCTTGAATTGTACTGCTATTTCCTTGTGCTTCTTTTTCTGCTTGATCAGAACAAGTACGACGAGGTTAGTGTTGTTAGCTCTTTCGGTTTTTTCTTATTTACTTTTTGCTGTGGTTTTAGATTCATCACTTTGTGTTTAATCATCTCTTAGGCTAAAGCTTGTTCTTCAGCAAGCATTGCCCGTCTCAAGAACGTAAACAGAAGGACCATTGATGTGATTGCCTCGGGACTTTACTTTTATTATTCCTTGAGTTACCAGGCTACTGGTGATCTTGCTGAGATCCGTGGGTTAGTAGCTCACAGACTAGTTGATTAAGTTTTGTACTTGATCCTACACGTTTTGTTAATTACACTTGATTATCTTGCTGACTTGTTTCTTTCTGCAGCACTCTTCTCGCTTTGCATCATTCAGCTACGCTTCGCCATGATGAGTTGGGTCAGGTATGTGTGTCTTTTTAGTAAATGCAGCTTACGTTCATTACTGTGAATTTTTACTTGCTACTTAATGAAAAATATTGTGTTTGTGTTGAATGCAGGAGACACTTCTAAATTTGTTGCTCCGTAACTATCTCCATTATAATCTATATGATCAGGCAGAAAAATTGAGGTCGAAGGCGCCTCGCTTTGAGGCTCACTCAAACCAGCAGGTAACTCTTTGTTTATGCCTTTTTATACTCTTCTTTTTATTGTGGTGCTCTAGATTATTTTTTCTTTTGAGATTTCCGTTGCTCTACTTATGCTTACTGTTTAGAGAATGTTTCTTCCATTTGCCTAAGCTTTTTCCACTTGCAGTCGTATTTCAAATGATTTTACAACTTAGTTGACATGTTCCATTTTGCCCTCTTGTTTATACCTCTGATACTGCCTCTTGCCATTGTCTTTCATCTGTCCTGTGTCTTTTTTCCTTCTTACAACATATGAATCTTCTTCTATTTGATTCCTCTTCATAGTTACAAGTTTGAAAGAATAAACAGCTTATATATATATTTTTACAATGGATTCATCTCAAACTACTTTACAGTTCTGTAGGTACCTATTCTACCTCGGGAAGATCCGAACCATTCAACTCGAGTATACAGATGCTAAAGAAAGCCTCCTTCAGGCAGCCAGGAAAGCCCCTATTGCAGCTCTGGGGTTCAGAATTCAGTGTAATAAATGGGCAATTTTGGTTCGTTTACTGTTGGGAGAGATACCAGAGAGGTCAATTTTCACCCAGAAGGGGATGGAGATGGCACTCAGGCCTTACTTCGAACTGACAAACGTGAGTCTACATTCATTATTTTGCTGTTGTGGCTTAAATTTTATTCTTTCTAAGTAGATACCTAAACTGCCATTGGCATTAGCTACTTCACCTCTGCTTTTCATTTCCAAATTTCTCTCTTTGGCTACTACATTCCACCTCTTATTGCTGCTGTTGTTTTATGCTACTCAGATGGTTAAGAGTATATAGCTAAAGGATTTGGCTCACTATACACTGTTGCCATTTACAGATATATATATGATGCAACATGATTACTGATTCTGATCTGAGGCTTACTGTTAATAATCTGTTTCAAATTTTGCAGGCGGTGAGGATTGGGGACTTGGAACTGTTCAGGACAGTCCAAGAGAAGTTCTCGGACACATTTTCTCAAGACCGAACACACAATCTGATTGTGAGACTCCGCCACAATGTCATCAGGACGGGACTTCGCAACATAAGCATCTCATACTCGAGGATCTCCCTTCCCGATGTCGCGAAGAAGTTGAGGCTCAACTCCGAGAACCCTGTGACTGATGCGGAGAGCATTGTAGAAAAGGCGATACGTGACGGAGCGATTGATGCGACCATTGATCACAAAAATGGATGCATGGTCTCGAAAGAAACTGGGGACATTTACTCGACGAATGAGCCTCAAACAGCGTTTAATTCTAGAATAGCTTTCTGCCTCAACATGCATAATGAGGCAGTTAGAGCCTTGAGGTTCCCTCCTAACACTCACAAGGAGAAAGAGAGCGACGAGAAGAGAAGAGAGAGGAAGCAACAAGAGGAAGAGTTGGCTAAGCATATGGCTGAGGAAGATGATGATGATTTTTAGAGAAAAGTAATATGCAGAGTTTGTTCACTCTCACTCTGCTGCTCACAACTTTTACTTTTTACTGTACCCTTCTCGTTCTAAGTGTTTTACTGAGGAATTTTAATCCTTTAGTCACTTTGGTCTAATGTTAGGAAAATTGTTGGTTTCAGAAGATTGAGATCTTTTCAAACTTCGTCTAATGGTATTTAGGAGATTTCAGATTTTAAGAATTGAATACTTTTTAGAGCATGTCCAACAAGGGTTTCTTAGAGGGGTTTCAAAATAATATATAAAACAAAATATAAATAACATATGAAGGAAAATTGTAAAAAGAGTAGAGAGGGACTCTTAAATAAGAGATTTTAGTCACTATCTCTCCTCTATCAAAAATCCTCTTATATTTAACTAATATTTATATATACATATAGTTTGAAATATCTTGTTGGACATGGCCTTAGCTAACTGTATTAGGCGGCTAATTGTTGGAAGTTTAGAGCATTGGCATGTGAAATGTTATCATCACCAAGCGATGCATAAAGTTTAAATGTTATTAAACCCCCCCCCCCCCCCGATGTATAAATAAACANCCCCCCCCCCCCCTGGATGTATAAATAAACAAAAATATAACAAGAATGAAGACAAGACATGTGTGTATGAGTATGACCATTTAAATAATTGATACATCAGTCTGTGTTCCTGCCAAACTAGGTTTCAATTTCTTCTCATGTTATGCCTTTATTAATTATATGTAGGTCTTCGTTGTTTGATTCATCAATTTCTCAATAATAACAAAAACCAGTAGTAGTAATAATGCCATGGGCTATTGGATGACTACAACTGCCAACAATCTGGACCATATACATCAATGTCATTGACTCATTGTCAAGCTACATAATTGTATATTTGTGATAGCTTATGATAGTCTTAATTACATTCTAATTACACATCTAACACGAAGTCCTCGAGTACTGAATCCACTTTTATTTTTCCAGTCCGGAAATTGTGTAAGGCGACAAACGACGTCGTGTCGGTGATCTTACTCAAGCAAACCAAGTTCTATTAACCAAAAACAAATTATAAGAGTAATTAAGGAATAAAATTAAAGTGATTTGGCGTGTAGCTAATAATGTAGGGAGAAGATACAAGAGAGCATGTGAGCCTGTGACCGATGAACCTGCATAGACCAACCAGCACATGAATGTATTTTGCTCATCTCACAAACACAAAAACTCCTTTTTTATCTTTTTCTTATTCTATTCATTTAAACAAAAATTAAATATCCACCGCATTGCACAGTATTTATATCTGATTGGAGAAAATAATATTTATGGGGGCAAAACAACAATTTCCCCCTGATTTTTCACTTAATTTTGATGCTATTTAAAAGATATATCAATCTAAATAATCGATGTATTTAATCTTGGATCGCATTGTATTTTTTTCCTTTAATTATTTGAGATACCTGGACTGTTCATCTGGTTAAAGTCCTCTGTTACAAAAGTACAAAACTAGTTACTTTAGTGACCACAATATTAGATTTTATAATCTTAAAATGACCAAAACATGTGTATATATGACTATTCCAACTTTATTTGGTTAAAGTCTCTTATCATATAACAAATAAAAAATGTTATGTACTGTACATGTAAATATTAGTGAAACGAACATCTAAAATTTGTATGAACTTTTTGGGGAAGATAACCCCATCTGCACATATATTACAAACAGAGATTGCAGATCTACTGTCTTTTTGGACTTATATTGTTACTTACAAAATATACACATGAAAAAGATTTGGCAAAATATACACATGTAAATATTTTGGCAAAGAAAGAAAAAAAATTGAAAAAGAAATAAAGATACACACAGGCTAGATAAAGATAAGATCACATGTAAGGTTTTTGTTGCTATTACATAGTTAACATTCACTTCCCACCTTTATTTAAACAATTCTCTCCCCTTCACTCGATCATCATCATAATCTCTTTCTTCTTCAAAGAATTATAATCATGGCAAAATCTCTAGCTGCATTAGCAGTTTTGGCCTCTCTGTTTATGGTGGTCAATGCATTTAAGCCTTCCGGTTTAACCTATGGTCATGCCACATTCTATGGAGGAAGTGACGCTTCTGGAACAATGGGTAATTCTATAAACTTTACTTTCATATAACTATACATCTATTGGAGTCAAAATGTTGTCCTACCAAAAACTAATATCTCAACTGATAAAAGATAGCAGACAAAGTCTAGAGACGTTACCTAGACCCCAAACCTCTTTAACTATCGAAAACAACTTTTGACTCCACAAACAAAATTTGGTTTTCATATAGTTGAATGAGAAATTTAATTGTTTTCCTCAGGGGGAGCTTGTGGATACGGAGATCTTTACGCGGCGGGGTACGGGACAATGACGGCGGCTTTAAGCACGGCTCTGTTTAACAACGGAGCTGCTTGCGGAGAATGTTATAGGATAACGTGTGATTACGCAGCGGACTCAAGGTGGTGTAGAAGAGGAGCTTCGGTGGTTATTACTGCAACCAATTTCTGCCCACCAAACTTTGCACTGCCAAGTAATAATGGTGGTTGGTGCAATCCTCCACTCAAACATTTCGACATGGCACAACCTGCTTGGGAAAAGATTGGAATTTACAGAGGTGGAATTGTTCCTGTCGTTTTCCAAAGGTTAGATATTTTCAAGAACTAAATTCGATCTCATCACTCATATATTAGTGCTCTTAAGGGATTCTAAATAGACCCCTTAACTTTCATTTAATCAATTTAACCCTCAACTATTAGTTTTCAAAATTTAACTCTTAAATTGGCATATTTAATGAAATCATATCTACTTACAGTACGCTACTGTAACAAGTTTTTGTAGATTCATGAGTGGTTTTATTTTGAATTTTTTTATACAATAAATTCAACTACATATTGAATTTGAATACTGGTTTTGTTTTGAATGAAAAAAAAAGACAAAAAGAACTAGAACTACTATAATATAGACCGTTTCAATATAATTTTGGATCATATTTGAGTTGTAATTAAATATATTTCAAAAATAAAGTTTGATTCGGTTTGAGTTTTCACTTTATCCTTATGGATATTAAAAAAATGTGTTACCGCTTTGTCTGTAGAGAAATTTTAAGAAAGATCCCTTTGAATATGCCCCTTTAAAAAATATTCCTATTTATCTTTCAAAAATATCCTTTTTTGGATTTAAGGTTGATTTAAGATTTAATTTAGGGCTTAAATCTTGTAGAGTTAGGGTTTAGTGCTTTACAAACTATTAGGGTTTATTGCTTTACAAACTATTTGAGTTTATGTTTAAGGTATTAGGATTTATATCTTAGAGTTTTGAATTTATTAAGGATCTAAACCCTACAAAACATTATAGAATATTTTAAAATATTAAAAATGATAATTTAGATTGAATTTAGATTGAAACTAATATATTTTTCAAAAATAACAAAAAAAAGGATATTTTAAAAAATTTGCACCCAAAAGAGATACTTTTGAGATTCCCCCGTCTGTATTAGAACTTAATTTGATTTTTGTATATAATGTTGTTGTTATGTTTTGGATCAATTTGATAAATCTGAAGACATTAATTTTTAAAAGTTGGAACACTAATTATGAAAAGAAAATATAAAAATCAAAGGGTTTTAAACAACAGATGAAAGTTTGGGTCTATTTTTCTAAGTTTTGTAAAATACCTAATTGAATTTTGTTTTTTGTTTGGTCTGGCTAAAACAGAGTAAGCTGTTACAAGAAAGGAGGAGTAAGATTCAGAATAAACGGAAGAGACTACTTCGAGCTCGTGAACATATCGAACGTAGGAGGAGGAGGTTCCATTAGATCAGTCTCCATTAAAGGATCAAAGACAGGTTGGTTAGCCATGTCTCGCAACTGGGGAGCTAACTGGCAATCAAACGCTTATCTGGATGGCCAGTCTCTATCTTTCTCCATCACCACTACTGATGGTGCCACAAGAGTCTTCCTCAATGTTGTTCCTTCTTCTTGGTCCTTTGGACAGACTTACTCTTCCAACATTCAGTTTTAAGATCTTTCTTGTTTTGTCTGAGAAATTATTGGCAGTGGTCGCGCTCTGAGTTCTGTTTCTTTTCTTCCGGAGCGACCCGCCCCCTTTGTTTTTTTTTTGTTTCTTGGTTTGATGGGTTTTATTAAAGGAGATACTAAAGACCCATTTTGATTTGAGGAAATGATTATATATATGGATATGTTTTGTATTTGAATGATTCAAACTCATAAAAAATTATCACAAGACATAGGCTTTTTACCTTTATAAGACTTTGAGGAACCAAGCCTTTCATAATTTCTGGATGAGCATTTGATTGTTTGGTTCTTATGAAAATACTTATCAAATATGAGATCAATTTACTTGTGAACATTTTAACTGGGTTTGGTGGTTAAATTGTTTATGATGTTAACTTTTAACTCTTTATAAAACTTTGAAGAACTGAATCTTTCATAACTAATGGGTGAGCATTTGATTATTTGGTTCTTATGATTTTTTTGTATTGCATCTCAAATTTCTAGATATTAGGGGTACAATTGCTTTACACCCAATCACAAAATAAATATGGTCAAACGAACAACATTTGGTACGTTTTGAAATATTGCATCCAACAACAAAAACGAACATGGCCAATCAGAATTCTTGTGAGCGTTTTGGTTTGGTTTGGTTGAGTAATGATGTTAACATATTGCACAATACCTTTTGCTCTCTAAAAATTCTTAGAACAAAATCCCCAAAATAATGAATCTATTTTCAGGCTGACATGAAGAATCTAATTGAATAACATGAGAAAAATATTAATCATCTTTATTGAAAAACAGTTTGCTTCCATGGCCTCAGTTTCAAATGAATCATGAAGATCTTTCTTACACTGTTTTTTTTTTTTTTTTTTTTTTCTTAAATTTTTTTTTGAAAAANTTATTATATGAGAAGTAATTCATAAACCCTACAAAAGTATTTTTTATGATGAGCCAAAAGAATCAAAGAATTAGGAACTTGGTTCTGTGATTTGCGCCAACACTAGTCTTCTTGATCTATTAATAGTGTGGAAACAGAGGTAGAGATGTTCTTCAAGCTCTAGCAATTGCTCAGAGAATCTTTCTTCATGTCCATTAAACTCTCTCAATGCTTCCTTTAACACTTCAATCTTCCTACTCTTTGCGCACATCGCAGCAATGGTTTTTCTATGCTCTATCTCATCGCATAATCTCCCAGCAAGTCTACTTAATGTATCCAAATCGTTTATCAATATAAACATTCCTTTCGCTGCAATGTCGATTTGTGTACCTAGCTCCTCAAGTGATGTATCTGTCTTGCTCTTAGTGGTTATGTTTCTTTTTGGTTTCTTCTTCCTCAGGAGACACAATGAGCATAATCCAAGTAACGCAGGAGCTGCTAAAACGCCGAATATGCTGTGTAGAGCTATGATTAGTAATGTGACAACAATGACGCTGTGAGAAATGACAAGGCTATAACCTCCTAGCTTCTTGCAGAATCTAAAGAACCTGATTTTTCTTCTGATCCTTCTCCTTTTCTTCGTCAATCTATCGAGCAACTCCGAGTTTGCGTCATGAACTCTGCGGAACTGAGATTCGTCCATGATACAAAACAAAGGGTTTTTCAGCGAGGCGAATCTCGAAAGCTCTTGAAAGATCAAAGCACAGAGTTTTTCGGGAGAACATTCCGCCGTTCTAGCACCGTTACAAACCCTTTTCCCAATCTTGATAACCCTTTTGATTTTGTTGTGATTGATCTTGATTTGTTGGATGCATTGAAGAAGAGACTCACACATGTCACATGCTTCGGAACTAAAGTCGAAGAACTTAACTAGGAGGTTGTGGAAACTCGAGTCTTGCATCAAAGCATCGAGTGTTTCTTGTGGAGGGTCGAGCAAGTAATCGGTGAAGTGTGAATGGAAGCTAAGATATGAGGATGAAGAAGAAGAAGAAGAAGAAGAAGAAGAAGAAGTCAAAGAAGGAGAAGAAGAAGAAGAAGAACAAAGTTTGCTGACGCCTAATTGATCTTCTGCTTTTGTCCGAATTTCTAAGTAGGATCGTGTCCTAAAAGCTTCCTTGTACTCTTCGTTAACACTTAACTTCGACGACAAGCTATCCTTCTCTGACTTTCCTGCTTCATTGAGAAAACAATTTAGAAACGGTTTCGATTTTACGTAGATTTTTTCCCCTAACATGATTAAAAAATTAGCACAAAACAAATCTACACATTGCACAAGTTAAAAACATTCAAGATCCAAGAACTAATTAAGAGAATAAAAGAAACAAAACAACATTAGAGAGAGAAAAACAAACCTTTTCTTGTAGAGGAAGATTTTAATCTAGAACCCAAAAGATTCTTCATTTTCATCATCTTGGATGGGACTCAAGAGCAAAGGTTGTGAAATGATTCAGGTGAATGAAGATGTAAGCTTCTTGGTTTCTTTATATCTTTTTGTTTTTATATGGCGGTTTGTGACTAGATTATAGAATATTAATGTAATATTAACGTATAAATAGGAATGATTGGTTAGACAAAGATAGAGAGAAGAAAGAGAAGATTGAGAAGCGACAGCTAGAGAAAAAAACGGTGGACGTTAGCACCGCTTTTGCTTTTTGAGCTTTGAACTATGTCTTTCGGCGCAAGTTAGAGGGAACGACACGTTGTGTTCGGACACGTGGCGTGTTAATGGATGTGGAGATGACTTGTCTGTTTGGAGAAGAAGTTTTCTTTTACGGTTTTACCCGCGTTGTTTTATTTTATTTTATTTTGAATTGATTAATCATTAAATTCTTCTCTAACAGCTTAATTAATTAAATAAATGGGTATATATGATTAGTTTTGAGAAAAATGAGCATAGAGTTCCTCGTACGTTTCCCTAAATCGAGAGTTTGCCACGTAGACCAGAGTAACAATAACAAAATATTTTCTAAAACATTAAACAAAATTATAAACTCGAATGACAACAACACAATAGGTATAGTGTTGCGGGTGGAAAAATGTTTTTTTTTTCTTCGTTATACTCCTCATGAGTAAAATTTTTATTATATTTTAAATCTCGTTTTACATTTTCAATACAAATTTATTATCAAATTTTCAGTTTTATTTCTATATATTTTTTAAGTTTATTAAATTATTAATAACAAACACCAAAGAATATAACATATTAAATATGGGTAAAACAGACAATTAAATAATTTTCTTAATTTGTATGAAATATGTCAAAATAACACTCTTTAAAAAAACAAAAACAGAGGAAATATATTTTTGAATTTAATGCCATACTAACTTTTGGTTACAGACTAATGCGCAAACATATTTGTATTTAATCTTTTACGAAATAAATTTGTTTAGTGGATCTAAAACTTTGCCCCCCCCACTGTTAGCCCTCTAATTTGTCAAATAGGGCTCTGGTCCGTTTGAAGAATTTAAGTTGATTGGGTGCCGAATCCCGGATTAAATGTTTTCCTTTCTATAGTTAATTTACTTTTCCTCGTCATAAAAAAAAATATTTGTTTTCTTTTTCTCCTAAACTTTTTATATCTATTCCTCTTGCCTTCATCAATCTATGAATATTTCCTCTCATGTTATTTTAAATTTCTATGATACATATAATCTTTACGATTTACTATTTGACAGCATATTGTTATGACCGTACAGTAAATTTCATATTGTAAAAATCTCTATCATTATATTTACTCCATGTCATTTCGCTAAGGTTTTTTATTCACTGTTTTAACTTGTGATAATGGTTTTTGTTTATTATGATTTTAATTCTTATAATTATTGATATGAATCTTGATTACATCTTTATTTCTTTTGTGTGTTTGATAGATAAATAATTATATTTAAACCGCGGTGTCTAATATCCTATTGAAAATTAAAATAATTGTTTTATAACCATGAAAATTAAAAATAGTTACTAAATTTTTTAATATTTGTAATTATTTTTAAGATCAAATTTTTTATTTTCGACATATTTAAGTTTGTTTAATATATGTCGTCTGAGACTTCAAAAGGTTGATTGTCTTTACAGTCATTTTTCATATATTTTTATTTTACTATTTCCCTGACTTTTGAAGATTTTTACCCTTCCCATTTTGTTTAATTTAACCGAAGATTATTAACAATGTTAATACATTAATAGATACATATAAAATAGACTGATATTATTATATTTTGTTTCTTTCAATCAATTTGTTGGATCATAGTAATTAAATATATTGACATGAACTTTCATTAATTTAATAGTTTATGATTTGTGTAAAATAAAATAATTAAATGTTTATAAATGTAACGTCTTATTTAAAATTAAACTTAGTGTTTTCTAATAACCATACATTTTGAAATGGTTGCCAAGTTCTTTTATATTGATGGTTAGTATTTTTGGTTTGTAAAACATATTTAATATGTTTCACACAAATAAATGTTTTTTGTTATCATAAAATGTCGTTCGAGGTTTCAAACTATATTTTCCCTCTTCCCAATTAGAGGAGTTCATAATGGAATTTTGAGGTTGGAAAATTGACGGAGATAAAAAGCCATGTTTATTACAAATTTTGACTTAGTATTCTCATGTTTTAAAGATTGTTTGCATTCCTTATTCTTTTTTTATGGTTAAATTAAGGATTATTCATAACGGTTATATCTAAATGTTTGATACGTATTAACCAATATGTGTGACTTTTCAGTGTTGTATCAAAAGAGTTCAACATAAATATTCATTTCAAGTCATTATTTAATAAATACTTAATTTTATATTTTAAATTGAACATTAATACTAATATGATTCCTACACTTTTAGAATTGACATCATGTATGACTTTTGAAATTCTTTTTGTAATTAAATATATTGAAACTAATGATATAATTAATATTTAAATATATATTAAATTAATTATTTTTCAAAACTAAATACTGTAATGATGTGGCACACATGTGGTTGATGATGTGTCTTCACCAAAAGAGAGAAAAGTTAACTTTATGTATATAGATAGAAAATTAAACAAAAATAGGATTAGCATTCGATTCTTTCAGCTATTGGTAGGCTTAATGCTGGACTAGATTTATCACCTAGTTTATGATTATAGACTTAATCTATTCACCAAAAGTGTTTAGGTTGCTAAAACTACAATATATGAGCAATTTGTCTTTTGCCAACGAAAGCTGATGCTAAGGAAGTTGTGAACTTATCAAACCCGCTCGTTAATGCTTTCTTACAATTCTAGATTCAAACGAGAGTTTATATATCTAGGTTGTTGGGAAAAGTGATGGATGCCACAAAAGTGAATCAATTCTGTTATTATGTTTGAGTTGAGGATGCTCTTAAACTGAACCTGGATAGTTGTTTAGTCATTGTCCACATTTCTTGTGATTTCTCTAAGTCTAGCACTTTTTATATTACTAGGGACTGGATCCGCGCTACGCGCGAATTTGTGTTTGGTATGAGTTTCTATCGCCAATTATTTTAGTGTGTCATAAAGAACAAAAAATTAAAATATCCGACGCTCGTGTGTTCTTTTAATTGTTGATATATTTATTTTTCTTAGAACTCATACAAATTTGATCTTGTGGTGTTCAAATAATAAGAGTCTTAATTTTTTTTGAATTTAACTATTTCATGACGAAAACAAAAATCCTCGATCTCATTGATTCACTTCTCAAAAATGCTTTACATCATATTCGTTTTTTAGCGTGAATGTTCCTTCATATTTTTTTTGAGTCTCATACTCTCAGTCTCTAGGTTCTTCTTCTCGACACTCGCGATTGTTGTCTGCCCTGGCCTTAGTCATGAAGTTAGGAGTGTGATTTTGATTTCGGATACACTCATGATATAATAAGTGGCATGAAAGGGTAACTTATTATATCACAAACCGTGGCAAGTCATAATTCACAACCACAAGAAAATGTATCGCTTTGATTTTGCTCTTTACACTCATTCGAATATAACAAAAAATGTAATATATCTTGTGCCAATTTGTCTCCTCAGAATATACATTTATAATTATGCTCTTATTTTTGTTTTTTTGCACTTAACGCACAATGAGGATCAAGGTTTGTTTATCTTTGTTAACTACTTTATTGGTCGTTCTTGATCAAGGATATAAAAACTTAGTTCCTCCTCCTTACAAAAAGATCTTATATAAGCTAAAAATATCACATGGCTAAAACACAAATTGATTCTAATCTATCAGCGAACTTGTCTTAGTTCCCAAAAAAATTTATGGTCAACTCAATATGCATTACAATACCTCATCGTTTGGATCTGCTTGTACTGATTCTTCTAATCGTTAATGAGAGCTATGCCCGGACTCTAAGCTGACACAAAAGTAGAACCTGTCAAATCTTACATGAGTTTGATGGTAGCAAGCCTGCTATATTGTCTCTAGGTTGTAACAATAACCAGGAAAATCGCGATGATGATTTTGTTTTCTTACCTTAAATCTCGAGCATTCCAGACCATTAGAGAGTCTGTCTTGACCATACAAGTTTAAGACGCTCAGAGCCTTCGCCATCAATGCCATGGCTCCAATAATCGGAAAATATTTCTTCTCGATATCCTTTTGGTCTTCTGGCTCAATGCTAACTTCTTGCACTCTTGGTTGATCACTTGATGTTGCTTTTTTCTTGCAACATCTCTGGATCCAGGGATGCAAAAGCATAATGTCTTCTCCTCATTCATTCAGATTCTTGATTTGTGTATTGACCAGTTCTTGATTTCTTGGGTGGAGATTGTTGATTCCGGATTTCAGATTTCAAAGAATCGGTTGTTCTTCCCTTTTTAGTCTGGTGATCCCTCTTCTATTTGTTGCGAATGTCCTGAAATCATTTGTACTTTACTCTGGTAAGAGTTGAAATGTCGAGGTTTGACAATCATATAATATTAGGTGGTTATAATATTTTGCTAGAGGCCGCTTATAATCTATGGACTTGAAAGTCTATTACTAATATTATACGATCCTATAAGATCACACACCTAAGCAAGTTGGATCAAAGGTATTTTGGGTTCTGAGAACGTGTATATATATATTTGTTATAAATATGTGTATATACGATATACACATAACACATCACTTTGAGGAAGGATAATAATGTTCGGTTATTATCATAATGGGCTTTGGTCCAATTAACACGAAGTCTCGTGTGTGTGCCAATTATATATAGTGGATGCATAATGTGATTATGAATAATCACGGCAAACCTAAAACAGTCGAACCCTAATATACTAAGAAAAGACGAATTGTTCCTCTAAAAGTTTAGAGATTGAGATCTCTAAGGTACTAGTATACTGTTTCGATCCAGTTTGTATACGTGTGGATACCAGTAGAGGCACGACATTTGGAGTGCTAAACCTCGAATTGTTTTGGTCCATCTTTCCGCTGCAAAATATCCAGATATATTTGAAATCCTAAGATCTAGATTTTTTTTTTTTTTTTGTCTCAAACTGATTTTATTCAAAAATAGTAAATTGACCAACGATCTTACAGCCCCAAAGTCACCAAACCAGTAGGCAGGTAACAAACCAAAAGACCAGAACCTAAATCGTACACTCTAATTCTAAGCACTGGCGAAGCCAACTCGGACCATTACAAG
>OVAP01002525.1:0-13291 GCA_900406295.1 Aurinia saxatilis
TTATTAACATTGTTACCAAAATTGTAGTGGCTATAACTGATCATTCTTGTACTGTGTGAACTCACCTAAAGAATTGCCAAGGAGAATCAAGATCAATAGGAAGATCGAGGAGGCCATCTTTAGCATATATACATCGATAAACCGGTCCAGCGGATGGTTGTTCCACCGTGGCTGGTCGCCCTTTTCCCACCACCACGACTCGATCCGCAGCTGAAGTCATATGTGCTAATAAAATGGACAAAAAAATAGAGAAAGATGAAGAGTGTGAATGTTATGACTTATTTGAAGACTGGATAAATAAATAAAATGTCTTTATTAATTGCACCTTTAATGCGTTATAGTATATACAAGTAAATTTATGGGTTTGAATTATCTGGGAGGGGCCTATAGAAATTAAAGGGTAATTCACACCAGACGTAGATTTATATTGAAGTGCTAGGCTTTCTTCCACTGGCTCACAATCTATGTCACTATCCGAAATTCCGAATCATGTTTACAAGAGCATGTCTATGTCAAAAAGTCGAATGTGGCACTTAAATGGCATTTTCTTCCACAAATCATATTTCATTATCAGTAAAATATTAAGTAGGAATTGTGATCAGTGATTACACAGGGTCATACGCCAGGGATTCACATTACAGATGGGGGCCACTGCCGCGTGACCGCGCGTCTATAAGAACATCTTCCCACATGAATATTTTCTCTATCTATTAAAATGAAAAAGAGAAACGATAAGTTCTTGTCTAGACAAAATCACCAAAGCAAAAACAGAGCTAAAAACAAAGTTTTAAGAGTTTTAATTGGTTCCCTTTGAAAAAAAAACTTTGATTAGTTAAGGGAAAATAATTTATATTTCATGTTAGTGGTCTCATGTCATAGAATTTTTTTTTTTTAAAACGGATTATATTAGTATAGTGTGAACCATTACTTTAGAGGATTAACAAGAACTTGCAAAAAATAGTTTAAAGAAAGATGGTTGGAAACTGTGGCGATTAGCAAGTCCATTCTCTCTTACTATTAGTGTACTATATTTTGCATCTTTTGAAGAAATTTAGTAACCCTAAATACTTTTAGTTAAATATTAGCCTCATAATTTTTAATTTTGTCTACCTTGAATGATATTGTTTGATGAGAAAACTCTCACCAATGTTAATGAATATAAAGAGTCAAATGCAATTAAAGATTTTAGCATGGTTGGGAAGGATCTAGAAGATTTTATGGAGCAAAAGTTTGGAGAGGCGAAAAAGGAAACGAAAAAAATGGGAGGTTTCAGACGGGTGTGTCGATTGACACCACCCTGGTACGACACCTTATGAATATTCAGCCACTTTCCAAAAATCTCAAGATCAAGATTTTTTCCTAATTTTTTTATGATAATTCTTTAAACCTAAAATTCGTCATGAACCTTATAAATACTTTTCTACAGTCATTGTTTAGGCTAATACAATATCCATATTCTCTTAGAATTTTGTAAAGGAGAAGATTTCTCTAAACCTTTTTTATTTTCTATTTGAGTATTATTCAATTTATTGTTCTATTGATTTGCATGATGAATTGCTTAGTTATGTCTGAGTAGTTTGTTAGTTAGGTTTAGGGTTCTTAAACTTTGATGATTTTCTGTTCACCATAGCTTAAATTATGTGCCATAGATTTAACTTTTCTCTTAGGTTGTTCTTAATGCTATGCTCTAGGTTGGTCATCTAGAGTTTATGATTATATGGAATTTATTATGCATGAGAGTGCTAATAAATTGCTGGAACAGATTTAAGTGAGCTAGCTTTCTTCTCTCAAAGAGATTTGGTGTAGATTTGCTAGTGAACAAATTGAATAGGTTTGATAACGCTAATTTGAATTCATAGGATTTCTCAACGAGAGTTGGCTGTTCTAGAGTTTAAATTAAGTTAGTAGGTCTCAGCAAGAGTTGGATTTGCTAGATTGATTATTCATGTTCGAGAGTTAAAGGTTGCATAGTTTTTGTACGTAGAGTGTCGATCGACACCACATCAGTGTCGATCAACACTGTCTGTAGCATTGTCAGAATTGATTCTTCGTTTAAGTTCCCAAAGCCTAGCGTTTGTTTAAAATGATAAAAACCTTCTAAAAATTTACCAAGTGTCTGCCTACAGTAGAAAACTGATACACAAAAGTTTATCCCTTTTGTATTTAACCGCAAGAGCACAACAATTATCGGTTATAGTACTAAAGGTATCGAATCCACAAGGACCAATAAATTACAAACTAAATTAATAAACTCAAAATTAATTCTAGAACAGGGGTTTTAAATCACTAATTATCAATGACTAACAGATTATGGGGATTTAAACAATTAATGACAAGGCTAGGCTTTTGGGACTTTAAATTTAGACTCAAAACAGCAATCAGACGCGTCGAGTATCGACCGACACCAATAGTTAGTCGATCGACACCGCACGGAAAATTCAGGTACCAACTTAATTCTTGAACATGAAATCTTATTGTAATACATACCAACTTCCATTGAGTATGCAATCTATGATTAAAACCTAGAAAACCAAATTCCTTTGTGAGTTCTAAGGGATTAATCATGCATTAAACCTAGGTTCAATTGTTCATAGATTATCTAAGCCAAATTCCTTTGTGAATAGATCATCTACTCCTACTAAGATTTGTTCCAGCAATTATTAACACTTCCATATATAATAACTACCTATGATCTAGACTCTAGGTGATCAATCAAGAGCTAGCATTAAACTTAATCTAGAGGAAGAATTAAAGGTTCAACCTAAATCTACCATATGACTATCAATTCTTCATCTAAATCCTAGGAACCCTAAGCCTAACAAGAGATCTACTCAAACATAGCTAAGCAAAATATCAAGCAATTAATTGAATAGAACATGCAATAATATAACAAAAGAGGGTATAAGAATTCTCCCTTACAAAAACTCTCAAAAGATAAATAATGCATAAGCCTAAACAATGGCTGTAGAAAAGTTTTTATAGGGCCTATGACGGATTTTAGGTCTAGGGAATCAACATAAAAAATTAGGAAAAATCTTCATCTCGAGATTTAAGGAAAGATTATATTTTCTTTGCACGGTGTCGATCAATAGCAAGGTGGTGTCGATCGACATCTCCTCTGTTTCTTGTCATTTTTCTTCGTTTCCTTATTTTGTCTCCTCAAGCTCCATTTTGCTCCATAATTCTTCTAGATTATTCCAAAGCTCCAAATCTCGTCCATGCACCTAAAATGACTCACTTGGACTCTAATAATAATATACAGAACTCTAAAATATAAATAATTATATGTTTAAACAATAAAAACCAATAAAATATGAGATATGCATTAAAACCAATTGCCTTGCATTTATTTAGAATTTATTAAATTAGTTGGTATATTTATTTCGGTCTTTGTGGGTTCGATCCTTAAGTACTATAACTGTTAGTTGTTGTGCATTTGCAGTTACAATTACATAGGGTAAAACTTCATGTATCAGCTTTGCGGTAGCATGTGAGTGAGGACAAAACACGGGAAAAGATCTCGTGGTGATTGTATGGATAATAAACAAGTCTTTTGAGCCTCCCATGGCCGAGAAAACATGGGGACCTCACTGGTAGGGATGGTCGGGACATTACAATTTTGTTCAATGTGGATTATATGTTTTTTATTTTGGGGCTCTGATTCTAAGGTAAGTGAGTTCATATGTTTTTAAACTTCTTTCTTATGATTAGGTTTATTTTTTGTATGACAACAAGTAAACATCTTTAGACTCCGTTAGTCCTTGAATACAATTCCATTTGAACCTCTTTTTACTGTTCGGTCTCTTCTAGGCCGTGCCACTGAGGGAAAGAAGTTTAAAAATATATGAACTCTCTTACCTTTGATCCCTGTAAAATATTTCACTCTTTAGACTCCGGAACCATCTTAGGTTTGCGACAAATATGAACTCGCTAACCTTTGATCCCTGCCAGTTTTTATCTTTGTCTTGATGAGTAAGAAAAGTAATTCTAGTGAAAAAAAGAAGAAGACAAATAAACATCTTTTTGTGGGAAAGTTAATACTCCCTCTGTTTCTCAAAGAGTGTCGTTTTGACTCTTTGCACACAAATTAATAAAACATAGTAAAATTTCTGTTATGCCCCTAAAAAATAAGTTAACTGTTGATATTCTTCTTTGTTTTGAGGTTAAATTTGGTATTTAGTATTAAAAGTTATATTGGAAAATGAAAACGACATTCTTTGTGAAACAAAAAATTAAGTCTAAAACGACACTCTTTAAGAAACGGAGGGAGTAAGACATATTTTTACTCATTATATATATGGTTTTTAATAGCTTTTATTAACTATTAATATTATATAAGGTTTTGGTATTTTTTGTATAAAAGGTTTGGTGATATTTCTTCTTAGATATTATGATTTTTGTGGTTTACATTTTTCTTAATAAATGTCTGCTTCAAATAGTTATTGTGTTTTGTACTAGCTATGACAAACAAAGATCTTTGTCCATTTTAAGTATGTTTTTAATACCTTTTTTTAACTATTATATACTGTATGATTTTGGTATTTTAGTAGTACTTTTTATTCGAAACCTGGTGATATTTCTTCTTAGATTTTATAATTATTCTTATGATTTATTTATTTATTTATTTATTTTCTTTACATATGGATTAGTATTATTGAAAGTAAGCAATCAAAGAATATAAGGAATAATAAATCAAAATCATAAAAACTCTAATATCACAAGCCTAAATAAAGCTATCTAGATACTACTGAGCCAACCATAAAGATTTGAAACCATGAAAATTCTTCTTAAACAAAGAATCCAAACAATCTTCTAACTTTTGAATCTTCGAATTTTGTATTTTTGTTTTGTTAAGTCTACTAGTTGAAAAAGATAAGCCCCAACCAGGGGAGCCCGAGGGAAACACCCCCCAACCATAAGCTATATCTCCAGAGTAATTATCTAGAAAAGAGAAATAAGCCCCAACCTACCAGAGGAAACCATAACCTACTAGGAAAAAACATAAGCCCCAACCAACTAAAAAAAATCATAAGCCCCAACCAACCAGAGGAAACCACACGTCGCACGATTTAACCGGAAAAGATAATACTGACATAAAACAAAAAACGAAACCTCTCCGGTGACTGTGACAACCACCAGAGAAGCGAAAGATAAAAGTTTTGAGGGCTAGAGTTCTCAAGGTATCAGTTTACCCAATTTTTCTATTTATTTATTTCTAAAATAGTTTTCTGTTTAAAATATTTTATTTAAGTAGTTACTATTTCAATTAAACTTCAAGATTATATACGTTCCTAATTGATATTAGTTGATCGTGTTCATGCGTAAATAATCTTGAATATTTACGCATGTTAAAATCTCAATCTTGTGCGTTATAACTTTATGAAGTTATTAGTTGATCATGTTACTATATATGAGTACATAGATCAAACTAACAGAGAAATCAAAGTGTAATTAATAAGTAAGATTTCCTTGATGATATATATGATGAGATCATGAGAAGATCCAAACATAATTTTAACATAACACACAACAGAAACAAAGCATCATATCAAATAAAGAATAGCTGATCGGTATTTATGCCTTGGATCCCTTTGCATCAGTGTAAAGTTGGTCAATTATGCCCTGAAATAAAACAATATTAATGTCTCAAACAGAAAAGAAGAGAAAAAATGGCCTAATTGAAAAACAAACAATGGCCTAGTTGAGTAGAGAAATAAACCTTGTAGTGTCGGAGAAGTTGTGGCCTTTTCAACTTGAAGGTTGGGGTTACAAGATCTCTTTCGATATCAAAAAGCTTTGGTTCCAAATGAATCGCTTTTAACATTTCAAATCCTTTTAGCTACAAATACCCAAAATATATATACTAAAAATTAACAAAATCATTTCAAGTTTTAAATGTGAGAGAAAAATATTTAAATTACGTACTTGGTATTGCTTTGCGGTAGAGTTAAGCTCATCCAAGAAGTATTTTTGAGCTTTGAGGTTTTGACACAGAGATTCAAAATCATCTGGAGATGATTGGTTATTGAGTTTTGCCCAATCTTCAATAGCTTTTCGCTCAGGTACTACTACTCCTACCAAAAACGACTCGAAGCTGTTTCCATAGACCCATATCTGTAATATTATTGGTAAAATACTATAGTGAGATATCAGTAATAGTACTAGTTATATATATAGCATTGTAAAATTGTTTTGTCATTTTAAAATACTTATGTAATGAATACAAACCTGAGCAATGAGAGGACATCTTGAGTAAGTGTTCTCGAGGTTTTCGACAGCAACATATTCACCTTGAGACAACTTGAAAATGTTCTTCTTCCTATCTATAATTTTCATTGATCCATCTTCTTGCCATTCTCCAATATCACCTACACACGTTGATAATGTCAAATTTTGGTCGATTGGTATATTCAAACTGAAATATAGACTAATTTTCATCTGACTTTAAACAAAATACTTCACACAGACCTGTGTGAAACCATCCATCGATGACGACTTGATCAGTTAGATCTTTTCTTTTGTGGTAACCAGAAAACATTGACTTTCCTCTAAGACAAATCTCTCCTCTAGCCACATCTCCCGAAAAAGCGTCATATCCCATTTCAGGTACTGAAACTAGCCTTGCCTCCACCGCAGGCATTGGCACACCAACTGTCCCCACCATTGAAAATACTCCAGCTAAAGTAGTGAAGCTCCCTCCACAACTCTCAGTCAATCCTGTCACATTTTAGTTAATTAGAGTTGATTTATACACCAAACCAAAAGATCGGTTTACGAAAGTATATAGACTTACCATAACCTTGAGAGAGATTAGAGCCAGGAATGATTCTCAAGAACTCCTCTACATGACGAGGTAAAGGTGCTGCTCCTGATAACAACATATGAGCTCGTCCTCCTAACACTTCTTTCATCTGTCACAGTTTTCACTATCTCAATATGCGATATTTTATATTTAAACTATATAGTATGTAACAATATAGGGTATGTATACTTCACTGACCTTATCGAAGATAAGTCTGTCTAGACGAGGAGAAGCTTCTTCTTGGGACAATCCTTTTCTCATATTCCCCAATTTACTGTACTCACACAAGATAAGTATAAAGATCCATTTTCCCCCCAAAATCAGGTTTCTTGATTTTTAGTAATAAAGAAAAACTCACTAGTTATAAGCGAAATCAAAGAGTTTCTTGCGTATCAAGCCACTAGCAGAGATTTTTTGCATTACCCCTACACCCACAAAATCAATTTGATATTTTAAAAATTAAACTTGAGTACTCTCGAATTTGCGACATGGCTAATCGTATTACCGGCATAGAGTTTGTCGTAAACTCTTGGAACACCGCAAAACACAGTGGGTTTCAATGCATGAACATCCTCCATCATGTACCTAATGTCCTGAAATATTATACACAAGCATTTTGTAAGAAAGGTGAAAAACAAAAGGGAGTTCAAAGTATAAGAGCAAACTGTTACTTACGCCACGCCAGTATCCAACAGAGGAGCCTCTGGAGAAAAAGTAAATCTCCATGACTTGATCATACACATGTGCTAATGGTAAGTACGAGAAGAATATATCGGTCGTGTCACACTACATCCAAGTTTTGAACAAACACTTATTATAACATAAAATTTTACCTTTTAGAGTTATATTAAAACATATATAGTATAAAAAGTATGGAGATATAATTTGACGTTTTTCAAAAAGAAAAAGAAACATATAAGGTATAAAAAGCAATTACCGATCGATCAGTGACTTGAAGCATTTTATCAATGGATAAAACCTCGACCGAAATTGCTGCGTTGTTTAAGATTACACCTTTGGGTTCTCCAGTAGTCCCGCTTGTGTACATTATTGTGCATATGTCTGTCTTTTGCTTACGTGGTAGTTTTGTCTCATCAGAGTTTCCCTTAAAAAGATATAAGATAATTAATCTTGAAGTAATTAAACCCTATAAATTCGATTACGACATGTAATTTGGTGGTTAATGCTACTAGTGCTAGCAAGTTGTAAACACTAACCATTTGTAAGAAGTCATTCCATGAAAATAGAGAAACACACTGGTTCTTAGCTTCTTCCTTCTGTGTGCTCGAGACTTCCCCAAAGCTCACAATAGCTAAAATCAATTTCAAACGACAGAGATTTCGTTAATTCAAAGATCATATTAAAATGGAATTGTTGATTTTTTTTTTCTTTCTTAAAATGTAACTTACTCTTTAAATTTGAAGAACACCCTTTATGGCATGCTAAGATCTGTACACAAGCGTATATACATTAAAAAAGAAAGAAAAAAGAAACTCTTTCTTGTGGGACAAGAAACATAGAAATGGAATTTGTAATAGGACTGATTTTGATAGGACTCCGACTTACAGATGAAACATTCTTCTCTTGAGCGAATACTAGCGAAACCTCGGCATGGTTTATGATGAATTCTACTGCGTCTACGCCTGTTTCATTCAAATTATACCTTAAATTAGGGCTTTATTAATACTAAACACGTCTAACTTGAACATAAATTATACTAATTAAGAAGATTTGATAAACTGAGTGAAGTACCTAAAGTATCGTATAGAGGTACGTAGCTTATAGCTTGGCTCATACAGGCCTCCATGGCAATAATCCATTCTGGACAATTAGATCCATAAATTCCACAACAATGTCCCTAATCCAAACAAATTTTTTTTTGTAAAATCAATTTTTTGGACAATGACTTTGAGTTAATTATATATATATTTGAATGAATCGATCAAACAGTAAAATTGTACCGGTTCAATGCCTTGGCTTCTGATTGCTGATCCAATCCGAATTGCAGCATCGTAAGCTTCCTTATATGTGATCCATGTGTATGGACCGACCTACAAAACATAATATAAATAATTTTGAAAATATAGAGAAAAAAGGTTGAAATGAAATGAACTAGTAGTGTAGATAAAAAAAATTAGTGTGAAATTAGCAAGAGACTATATATAGCATATTATTTGCACCTTAGAATCAGTTGTCAAGCGTCGGCCTAGCATTTGGTCATTTGGATATTTCTTCACAGCCTCACTAAATTCATAAACACACATAAAGAAGTAAGACAAAGTCTTTATAAGAATTAACAAAAAAGCATATTTTATACATTGATTGATAGTATACATTAATTAGCACAAATTAAACAGCATTGGACCGTTAATTTTGAAGAAAATAATACTACAACATAAAGGGTTTCAAGATTCATATATATACCTAAAGAATTGCCAAGGGGAATCAACATCAGAAGGGAGATCAAGGAGGCCATCTTTAGCGTAAATACATCGATAAACCGGTCCAGCCGATGGTTGTTCAACCGTGGCTGGACGTCCTTTTTCCACCACCACCACATGATCAGTAGCTGATGAACTCATTTGTGCTAATAAAATGATATAGTTGTGTTTTGGCGGATGAGAAAGAAGATGAAGAGTGTGAGTGTCTTTATTTTTGAAGAGTGGATGAAATAAATAAAAATGTTGTTATGATGATGAGGTTAATAATAAAATAAAAAAAGTCTATGAGTATCGGTGGTGAAGTTTGGAGATTGTGGTTATGAGTTGGAGGAAGTAGTTGAGCCATAACTTCTTGAGTCTTTCTGACCGGTTTTTAATTGCGCCTTTAATGTGAGCCTATCTTTTTTCTTGTTGTTTTTTATACTCTCTCTCCTAACAAGTGATTTGGTGGGCATGAATTATCTTGGAGAGTAATTACACCAACCGTAGACTTATATATTTATATAATTTGATTATTTCCATGTGATTAATAACGGTTATTGTATATGAAAATAATACATTTACATAGTTTGTAGTTTAGATATTTTTGTTTTTATTTTGTAGTCCGAGATTTTTAAGTGGCTCACAAATTACTAGCACAATCAGGATCTTTATTATTATCGTTAAAGGGGCAGATCTATGTCATAACATAGAATTTGGCATTCATGACATCTTCTACCAATTGATCATGCCCTTTACCAATTAAATAAATATACATAAACTGTACGAATTGTGAGGGTAAGGAAAGTCAGATATGCACATTACATTTTTAGTATTTTCAATATATGTGTGTTGTGTTTGCAATTTTGCATTAATATTGGTTTTCATAAAATAAATGCATTAATATGTTGTCTTTTATGGGGTGTGTTTAATTTAGCATTTGAAGTGATTGTATTGTAATCTCAACTTTTTTTTAATTTTCTTAAAAACTTTTATTTAATTGTATTATAAATTTTTTAAAAATGTCATCTTTTATTAGTTCATGAATTTTTTAGGGGAATTTGTCAAAATGGCTTGGTATTTTTCCTTTTTGTGAAACTAGTTTTTTTTGGTAGTTAGAAGTTAGAACTACCTAATGACTCAATTAACGTAACTTACCATATCTAAATATTTATATATCTCTTAATTTTACCAATTTTAATTAGAATAAAGGAAAACATACATTTGTAAATACATTATAATCTCCATCGTCATATATTTCTTTTGATTTGAACATTGGACATCGCTATATAGAACTCATCTTCTGTAATTTTCGAGCAAGATAGAACTTTATGCGGATAGAACTCATATAGAACTCGTCTTCTATCCTATCTTTGTATTCTACCCAGTTTAGAATTCATTTTCTATCCTATCTTCGTATTCTACCCATGTTAGAATTTGTTTTCTATCCTATCTTCATATTCTATCTCAGGTTAGAATATGTATTCTATCTCCATCAAAATTCATCTCCAAGATAGATTTGTGTTTTATATAGACCTAAAATATGTGAGACACGATGCAAACATGTATTGTTTGTGGTGTATGGAAGACTTCTCCTAAGAATGGGCGGATATCATCGACGAAGACAAGTGTGCGAGGTTAATGATTTTGGAATCCACTACTACACGTGAAGAGCTCAAGATGATGGTTTTAGAAGATTACGACTTAGACCCGAGTATAACCGATGTCAAAATCACCTATCTACCGACTGATTTTGTTGGTAGATTGAGATCTCCTCCAATAGTTGCCTCAAATGACCGGTAAGTGAAGAATTTGGTTAGGTATTTAAGTAAGTAGCCTACGATGAGATTATGTGTGACGTTTAAAACTACTCATACTGATCAGAGTCCCAAAGTGAAGATTGCTTTTTTAAAGTACCATATAAAATGCAAACCAAAGTTTTGTTTATATAGTGTGTATTCGATAAAAAAAATATCGATATTTACATCTATATATTATTTTATTTTTATAATTATAAAATATAGTATTAAAATATGTTTTATGTTTTTAAAAGGAAAAAACTAAAAACACACGAAAACAATATATAGATATTTACATGTCATATTATTTTATTGTTACAATTATATATGGTATTAAAATATGTTTTATGTTTTTTAAAAAATTAAAAACTAGGAAAACTATCATATTCTTCCATGTTCTATATATATAAGGATAAAGTTGGATTTACATTAATAAAAACCTAGTTGCACAAAGAAGGAAAAAAAATCCGACCCTTTTTAACAAATTTTCCATTTTAAAATGTGTCTTAATCTACTGTTATTGAACCAGTGATATGTAAAAGCATTTTCAGATCTACTGTTACGAAAAATATATTACACATTGGAGTTTTAGATTTTTACTGACTGTTAAAGTATTTTAAGGGATTTGTTTACTTAGAACCATAATTACTCAAATCAAATGATTTTATGTGAAAATTTGAAAATAGTTCATTAACAATTTTCCAAATTACCAAAATCAATTAAAAAACATTAAATCTCAAATCATAACAAAGTCTTACTAGAATACATCCCCTCAATATGTTGTGGTAGCTATGGAGTATATTTCTACATAAATACAGGAGTGCAAATTGTTTTAGTGAAACATCTCTTGTAAATCATAAATTTCAAGTACAAAAGTTCCTTTTGCACATTTTACGCTTGTGGTTTATGATTTTTGTTCCATGAAAAAAAAAAATTGAACTGAAAAACAATTTTTGGTTGAGAAAAATAGTGTAGCAATAAATTAGAATCTAGTTGGGCATCTACATCCCCAGTTAAACCAAACAACCGAATTACTTATCTACCATTTATGTAATTTGTTTCCAAACCAACTGCTAATAGTCTTTAAAAAGTGTCAATTCTACTGATTTTCTTTATAGTGAATTAATATGGACAATGGATAGATCTGAAAACTGAAAAGGTCAATATGATAAGGACCGTGATATATATATATATATATATATATATTTTTGGTCAACTTTCTTTGATTGATGAATTAAGTGGTAGCAACACAAGTTTGACAACACAGATAAGGCCTTTTTAGTAAGGGAACCAGCAACTGTGTTTAGATAGCGGAGGATGAAAACAAAATCTAGCTGCTCAAAGTGTTTGCAAAGGTCTCTGGTATCTTCAAGGGTGCCAAAGATGTCGAGATGATCTTCATCTCTGATGATGAGGTTACAGAGGACGTGAGAGTCCATATGACAGACGGTTTGTGTGATACCTTTCTCGAGTGCCTTCTCAAGAATGAACCTGATTCTAAATGCTTCAACAGCAAGCAGGGATTTAACATTTAGATACGATGAGTCGAAGACTTCCGTAGCATCCGTTCCGGTGGTTGTAATTGTGCCTCCAACTCCGCATCTGTGCGATATAGGGTCCCATGCCGCATCTGTATGGATCAAGTAAGGTATTGTGGCGAAAGTGCGAGGAGGGGGTGATAGGATTAGTTTTCGCCCAAAATATTTCCTGCAAGCACACATGTCTCGCAGTAGTACTTAGGGATCGTATCCACAGAGAGCAGAGTCACTCAGTGGCACGTCCAACTTCACTCGAGCTAAGCAGCAAAATGAAATGGTTTTTTGGTAACGATCGATCGGTTGTATGAACTGATCGATCGTTTGAAATAATTTTCGTTGGATGGCAGATTATGCGGTCGATCAATCAATGCCTGAAAATGCTAAAACAAAATAAATGTGAGGAAATTCAATATTAAAAGGCGTTAGGAAGTCAGGTAATGCATCAGAGGATCACGGTTTGAATTATTTAAGGTAGTAATTATGTAATTCCTAGTTTAGGCTCTATAGTTGATTTCACTAATAACTAACTATCCTTATGGTCAGGCTTAGCTAGTCTAGTTCAATTGGTATCCGAGTTAACTCTAACATATATCCTTTCAGAAAGAGAACCTATGGGCGTATCAACCAATCAATCTAGGCATTAAGTTCAAGAAATCAAATCCTACTAAACTATAAATAGTAAAGCTTTCACTATAAAGTTCTGGATCTCTTACTCTAAGTGGTGTATTAGTA
>OVAP01002526.1:0-19188 GCA_900406295.1 Aurinia saxatilis
CAAAAGACTCGAAAAACAAAGAAAAACAAGGATTAAAACATGTAAAAAACGTAATATATCAGTCATCGATCGATTGTCAGAGAAAATGCCACATGCCAGGGAAGATATGGAGAAAGTGATGTAGCAGGCGATCACTACTCTCTTACGTGCTTTGGTGTTTACTATATTTCGTTTATTTGAATTCATATTTTACTTTGAGTTTTCATTGCTTGGTGCTAAATCAATTGGTTTTGTAAGCTTTCTTTTTTTACTTCAGTTAAACCCTACTTTGAGACTTTTATATAAAGTCTTATGTAATGATCTTAGGATCGGCAGCTTTTTGATTAATAATAAATCTTAGAGAATATTTCTCTTCCTCTTGTTCTCCTGTCGAGCTCAAGAACCCTAGAACAGCCGCCAACTCTTTTGATCATGTTGATCCAAAGTTTGCTTGCTGTTCACGCCTTCGTTCTAACTAGGAACCGTTGATCCCGTTGATTAATCGTTCCTCGGTTCTNGAGCTCAAGAACCCTAGACCAGCCGCCAACTCTTTTGATCATGTTGATCCAAAGTTTGCTTGCTGTTCACGCCTTCGTTCTAACTAGGAACCGTTGATCCCGTTGATTAATCGTTCCTCGGTTCTTCACTACTATCCTTCCCTACACCAGTTGGTATCAGAGACAAAAGATCCAATCATGCCTCCCAAGAGAGTTGACAAACAGATTTGGGATGAATAAGCCTCAGCTTTTCGTGACATGTTAGCAGACTTTCAGCATGAGATGCGAGAAGTGCTTCACACGGCTATGGAAGAAGCTCTTCGTGCGGTGGTTCAGGTGCAGAAACCGCAACCTCGCCAGGCACAACCTCATCATGGAGATCCATTCCAGGTCTCAGACGACGAAGAGGATCTCGACAACAACAATCCATTTGCAGGACTTCCACATCGTGACGTCAATCACCACCAACGGACGACTATTGTTCTATGAGAGGACAATCATCGTTGGGAATCTGGATTAAAACTTGATATCCCTGAATTTCATGGAAGCCTCAAACCTGAAGAACTACTTGAGGAACTATTGGCGTTTAAACAAGTTCCAGATGATAGTTCCTTATAGTGGCCACACGGTTTAAAGGTCGAGCCTCGGCCTGGTGGCAGCAGCTTAAGGCGCAGAGAGTGCGTGAGAACAAGGAGAGAGTTGCTTCATGCCACAAGTTGAAGCGTTTGTTAAAAAAGTCCTTTTTGCCGTATAACTATGCTCGCACGTTATACACTAAACTTCACAATCTTCGGCAAGGAACCAGGTCAGTTGATGACTACGCATCAGAATTTTTTTCTTTGGTATCTTGGAATTCACTGCTTGAAACAGAGGAACAACTAGTCTCGCGTTTCATCGGAGGCTTACGCGTCCAAATTCAAAACTATTTGCTTCAGTTTTCCCCGAGTTCGGTTTCAGAGGCTCATCAGCGAGCTTTACTTGTTGAACAGCAATTGCGTCCGTCCTCCTCCTCGTGGAACAACAAGCCGCGAGTTCCGTATATTTATTCAACCGTCACTCGTCCTAGTGAATCTTCTCCACGGTCCCGTGCTTCTGATAATGCAGAAGGTGTGCGACGTCCATTGGCGGTAAAGTGTTTTGGTTGTGGCGAGCAGGGTCATCGGCAGGCTTCATGCCCTCAATTGGGCAAGCGTGGTCTTTTTGCAGATGATGAACCCGTGTAGGACGAAGAGATCGATGCCACAGAGGAAGGTGATGGTGCTGAACATCCGGCGGGAGACACCGGGATTTTGCTCGTGGTGCACCGCAATTGTTTGATGCCTCGAGTACCAGAGGAGACATGGTTACGTAGCAACATTTTTCGTTCCTCCTGCACCTTACGAGGAAAGATTTGTCCTGTGCTTATAGACTCTGGGAGTTGCACCAATGTTGTTTCAGAAGATGCTGTTCTCAAACTAGCTTTGGCCACCGAACCTCATCCAGCACCATATAGGTTGGTATGGTTAAATTCAAAAACAGAGCTGCGAGTTACTAAGCGTTGTCGTGTGTCATTTTCTTTGGGTTCTTACAAGGATATGGTGTGTTGCGATGTCATTCCCATGGATGCATGTCATCTCTTGTTAGGTCGACCATGGAAATATGATTGGCGGACATTGCATGATGGTTTTGCGAACACTTGTAGCTTTACTTTTGAGGGTCATAAGATCGTTCTCCTTCCGACGCCTGAAACTACTGAGACACCTCCTGTTCAGTCCCCCGACACAAAAACATTGGCGGTTTCACCACTAGCAGACGCATCTTTGCTTTGCGGTAAATCACAACCCTTAGGGGCTTGTCAGGATTCTGCGTTTGCATGGGCTCTCATTCTTAAACCAGTGTCAGCAGTCTCAACTATCGCTTTGCCTCCTGCCTTTGACAAAATCGTATCTGAGTACCATGATATCTTTCCGGCAGAATTTCCAGATGGTCTCTCTCCTCTCCGAGATATCCAGTATTGTATTGATTTGGCACCCAACTCTGTTTTGCCTAATCGACAACATTACAGAATGAGTCCCGCTAAACATGATGAGTTACATCGTCAGGTGGAAGACCTGCTTGCTAAGGGTTACGTACGCGAAAGTCTTAGTCCGTGCACCATACCAGCTTTGCTCATTCCTAAGAAAGATAGTTCGTGGCGTATGTGTGTTGATAGTTGGGTCATCAATAAGATTACCATCCGTTACCGTTTTCCCATACCTCGTCTTGATGATCTTTTGGACCAGATTGGAACTGCGACGATTTTTGTGAAGCTCGACCTTAAGAGCAGCTACCATCAAATTCGGATTCGCCAAGGTGATGAATGGAAAACTGCTTTTAAAACACGAGAAGGGCTGTTTGATGCCTTTTGGGTTGTTGAATGCACCGAGTACGTTCATGCGTGTTATGAATAAAGCGCTGAGACCTTTTATTGGACGTTTTGTTGTGGTTTATTTTTATGATATTTTAATTTTTAGCTCATCCCTTGAAGACCACTTGTCTCATCTTCGAGTTGTCCTGTATATTTTACGACGAGAGAAAATCTTTGGATTATTGCAAAAGTGTGCCTTCGGAGTGTCACATGTCCTTTTTTTTGCTATATTGTCTCTAGTCGTGGTCTGGAAGTTGATCCAGCAAATATCTCGGCATCCAGTCATGGCATATGCCTCGCTCGATCACAGACGTCCGTAGTTTCCATAGTCTGACATCTTTTTACCGGCGCTTTGTTGCTCATTTTAGCTCCATAGTGGCGCCTTTAACAGATTATCTTAAATCGTCTTCTTTCACTTCGACTACTGAAGCGGATGCAGCCTTTCAACTTGTAAAAGTTAAGCTCAGTTCAGCACCTGTGTTTTGTATTACCTAATTTTGCGATCACCTTTGAGCTGCATAGTGATGCCTCTAAGCTCGGTATAGGAGCTGTTCTTACTCAATTGGGCCGACCTATTGCTTTCTTCAGTGAAAAGATTTCCTGGTCTTGCGAACACTACAGTACCTATGATGTTGAGCTTTATGCCGTGGTTCAGGCTGTGAAACATTGGAGACACTATCTCTTTCACCAAGAATTTGTGTTGTTCACAGATCATGATGCCTTGAAGCATATGGGTTCGCAGGATAAGGTGTCTGCTCGTCATGCTTCTTGGTTTGCATATCTTCAGAAATTTACCTTTGTCATTAAGCATACCTCATGTGCTTTGAACAAAGTTGTTGATGCTTTAAGTCGTCGTCATGCATTGCTCTCAACTTTTCATGTGTCTGTTACCAGATTCATTGTCTTCCTGAGCTTTATCTCTCTGATCCTTTTTTAAGAAGGTCATGTTGGATGTTGAAGCAGGCCGCAATGATCATTTCTTGTTGCTTGATGGTTTCTTGTTTCGTGGGGTTCAATTATGTCTTCGCGAGTGTAGTCTACATCTTCAGGTTATTCATGAGTTACATAATGAGGGACACGTTGCGCCGAGATGTGGAGCGTTTCATTGTGCGATGTGGTATCTGTCAAGCGGTGAAAGGAAAAGCTACGAATGCAGGCTTATATTTACCTTTGCCCAGTCCGACACAACCTTGGACTGATATTAGTATGAATTTTGTGTTGGGATTGCCTCGAACACAATGGGGTCACGACTCGATTTTCGTTGTAGTTGACCGTTTCTCCAAAATTGTTCATTTTTTTCCATGCAAGAAGACCATAAATGCACTCCAAGTGGCTACATTATTCTTTCGTGAAATTTATAAACTCCATGGATTGCCTCTCTCTATTGTTTCTGATCGTGACTCACAGTTTTTGGGACATTTCTCGCATTTTTTATGGCGTTTGTTACGAACGAACTTGAACATGAGCTCTGCCTACTATACACAAACTGATGGTCAGAACAAGGTTGCAAACACATCATTGGGTGATTTGTTACGTTGTTTGGTTGGCGATAATATTCGTTCATGGGATACAATTTTGTGTCAAGCGGAGTTTGCGCATAATCATGTCGTTAACCACAACACAGGGTTCAGTCCGTTTAAGGTGGTTTATGACGTCATTCCACGTAGTCCCGTTGATTTACACATAGCACTTGACCGCTCTCGTTTTCATGGTAACGCATGTGATATGGTTGAGGAGTTTGCGTCTATACATGAACAAGTCCGTGTCAATCTAGAGACTGCTACTACCAAGTACAAGGCTGCGGTAGATGTTCATCGCCGCGACGTTCAACTTAGTGTGGGTGATCAGGTATGGATTGTATTTACCAAAGAGAGGTTTCCTGTCGATACCTATAACAAACTTAAGGCCAGAAAGATCGGTCCTCTTGAGGTGCTGGAAAAGATCAACAACAATGCTTACTGTCTTCGTCTACCACCACAAATGAACACTCATGACGTCTTCAATGTTAAGCATTTGAGTCTGTTTGTCCCTGCCGATGATAATGCTAATTCGAGGGCGAATTTTTCCTTACCCCCGAAGACCTGATGTAGCAGGCGATCACTACTCTCTTGCGTGCTTTGGTGTTTACTATATTTCCTTTAATTTGAATTCATATTTTCCTATGAGTTTTCATAGCTTGGTGCTAAAGCAAGTGGTTTTGTAAGCTTTCCTTTTTACTTTAGTTAAACCCTACTTTGAGACTTCTATATAAAATCTTATGTAATGATCTTATGATCGGCAGCTTTTTGACTAATAATACATCTCAAGAGAATATTTCTCTTCCTCTTGTTCTCCTGTCGAGCTCAAGAACCCTAGAACAGCCACGAACTCTTTTGACCATGTTGATCCAAAGTTTGCTTGCTGTTCACGCCTTTGTTGTAACTAGGAACTGTTGATCGCGTTGATTACTCGTTCCTTGGTTTTTCACTACTATTCTTCCCTACACCAGAAAGAGATCGTGCACATTAACATGCTCGATTCGATGCTAGAAGAAGAAGACTCTGAGAACTCAGAAGAAGAGTCGCCATGCTCAAAATCCTCAATGCAAGAAGGAGTTTGGGAACTTACAGGAAAGCAAATGAGGTACTTCGTAAAGGAGGTCAGGAAGATCCCTCCAAGGCTTACTTTCACTGAGGCCATGAAGACACACCCTCTGCATGAGTACCTGGAGAATTGGCTCTTGACTGACATAAGAGAGCTTTTTCTCAAAGTGAGAAAGGAGAGCAAACCTCAGTTGCGCATGATCTACAAGAAAGGCGACCCGGGAAGGTACATCATACCAATCACTATCAATGCTAAAGAGTTCCCAACTGCATTGTGTGATACATGAGCTTGCATGAGCATGATGTCAAGGAAGGATGCATACTCACTTGGGATTCAAGATTTCGAGCCACTCACGAAGTCCATCATGCTCGCTGATGGATCACAGGGGAATATGCTAGGATATGTGAATGACATCATTGTACACATATATGGATGCTTCATGCCCACTGGTTTCTTGATAATGAATACTGATCAGAGATCAGAGGCACCGCTGATACTTGGAAGACCATTCCTTGCCTCTATGGGCTCAGATCGACATGCTGGAAAAGAAGATTTGCTTGGCCCTTCTCAACAAGAAAGTCTTCTATCCAGCAACAACTCAGAACCTTCCGAGGCTAAGAGACAGGAGAAAGGCAGCTAAAACCAGGTCCGAGAAGAGGCTAAGATATTTAAGTAGCCCTGAGAGATCACACAGCCTTGAACCTTACCCACCGGAGGACTAAAAACCTCCATCCATGTCGAGCTAACCGACTTTAAACAAAAGCGCTGAGTGCGAGAAAACGCACTGGTATGTCTCATATTAGGTTTTATATTAATTTTTTTGTCGTATCTCAGGAAATAGGATTCAAAGATTCAACCACGAGGATGCACAATCGATCGACTGCCTATCCAACATTCGATCGATCGCCTGCAGTTCAGAAGCTTCATTTAACTGTTTCAATGGAGAGCCAGATGCCACTGATTCGAATTAACTGGTGATCCAGGAGAATGGTGTGCGCTTCAATACTAATCGAAAGATAGGAAAAAATCAAGAGAATCACACTTTGATTCGATCGATTGATGGCTGTGTCGATCGATTAAAAATCAGAATGATGAATACTTCCTCAATTCAACACGATAGATGATGATGTCGTTAGGTACAAATATTCTCCTATTCCCTGTAAAGTCCTTCCAATTCCAAAAATACAAAGGTCATTCGATACACTCGAAGATGACGAGGTAAAATTCCTATTCCATTTCTATTTTAATTCATTTCAATTCTCATTTTGCTTTCCCAGCTTGTCAACATCGAGGACGGTGTTATTCAATTTTGGGGGGTATTCCTCGTTATCTAACTCGTTTGTTTCTTTTGACGCACTTTTTGCACCCATTTAAAAAAAAACATTATCGAGTCAAAAGTGTTTTATTGAGTCAACACAGGTCTTAAATAAGGACCTTACTCACAACGGATTTTGCGGCCTACTGACCATCTTTATAAGAGTGCCCGGAGACACTTGTTTCAGAAGATCCATACTCAAGATTCCCCAACACATCTCGGTTTGCACGTACTTTAATGAATCTGATTTTTGACTCTATTCTATTTTAACCTCAACCGGACTATAAATCTTTCTTGCTGGAGGTGTTAGACTTGGAAAACCAAATCTATTCAAGACTTCCTATCCACTTTATCACTCTCTTGCTGATCCTGAATGGCCAACTTACTTTCAGTTGGTACCACACTCATAAACCTAACCTCTTTTCAACCCCCATGCAGTCTCTTTTCTTTTCTTGTCTTATATGCAGTATGTGTAAAATCACCGGAGAGATGAGACCAACGCAGTTTTCCAATCACTCGCGAAGACTGGCAAAAAAGCATGCTACGATCTTAATACATGCATGGAGATTCAAAGAGATGGTTTCAAGAATGATTTCCCTGGTATAACTTCGTCAAAATTAAGGCAAAATTCGTGCCTTTTTGTATATGGTCAAAGCTTTTAAAAAAAAAAAAATCAAAGCTTTATGATCCTACTTGTTTAGCAGAAAGGTCAGGGAAATCAGGGATCAAGATGGAGAAAGGTGAAAAACATTTAAAGGAATCCGAAGATGTTCGAGAAGACTTAGATTCCCTTAAAATAATGTAAGTTTGGGGGAGGAATGAGCCAAGCTAAGAAGAGAGTGATTGGGGAACAATGTCATCAAGCGGTCCGATCTCTCTTGCTTTTTTGCAAACATATCACATTTCTCTTGAGTACGGTAACCCCTAAACACATTAGCCCCACCTCTAAATATTAGCATCCTCTCATTACACACCTAGCGTGTTTTACCTAGCTAATACTCTCCAGTAAGAAAGCTCGCACAATAATTAATGAATATAGAGAGTCAGATTTTGGTGCAGTTAAGGTATTTGCAGGTCGAGATTTTTGTTGGAGTAGTTGGGAGAATTGCGGTGGGAGTATGAGATGAGAACTTTTGGTAGGATTGTCTAAATGACCATCACAAAGTTGCAGCCTCTAAGTTGTGGTACAAGTAAGCGAGTTCCTAACTTTTCAAACTTATTTTTCTTTCTTGGGATATTGTTTGTTCGAGGACGAACAAAGCTATGTCTGGGGGATTTGATAATAATGATATTTCACCGCTTTTCGATATGAATTTTGTATACTTTTAATGAAGAAACCATTTGATTTGAAACATAAACCATTGGATTTCACATTTCTCTGTTTGCAAAGTGTTTTTGTGAAAATAATGCATTTTAGGTCATAAATGGGCGTTTTCTACCAAGTCCAACAAATAAACATCAGAAGTCCAGGCCCAGATGAAGGAGATGTTTATCTTTTATTAAATTGAGGAGTTAGGACAATCAAGCCACGTGAGTTAGCTGTCACATGGGCTTGGAATCAAGTCATTAGCCCTCGGGAGTAAGAAGTTAAGCCCAAATCATTGAAGGTGTATCCAGAAGCCCATATGAAATGAAGGCCCAATCGACCGGAGGAGAGGTCCACCGATCGATCAAGGGCCATTAATTCAAGGAAGCTTCAAGAACAAATTCAGATAAAGATCGTTGCATTCGGAGAAATATCAGGATATGTTGGAGATAATCAATGAAAATGTTGAATCTTCAGAAGACGCGTTTTGGATATCAGTCGATCGATTATTATAATGGGGACCGATCGATCAGAGCCGGATATACACAAATATTTGGATCCCAATCCAAATCTCTTCCTAATTTATCTCGGCCAACAACTCGACTCTCTCCCCTATGAATACAGACGACTGAAGCCAGAGAGAAGCAACACCACTCACAAAGCTTCCATGCATCCAGGCTAAATAGTTTTCAGTTTCTTTTCATTGTTTCTTTATTTTGATGTTGCTTTGATCATTGCTTCATGGACGAAGTTTGTAATCTTTGCACTCCAGAGAAGCTATTCTAAACCCTCTTTTATAGTAAGCAATTTTCATCATGTTTACTTTTAGCATGATTGAATAATCTCTTAGTTAGGAATAGGGTTTCGCTAGGAGGAATAATGGTTTGGTAGATAAGAAATAGGGATGTGTAATGGTTAGTTTATAAGTTTACTTTCATATTAGATCTTAATATAATTATAGGATAAACCTGCTACTAATACACCACTTAAAGTACAAGATCCAGAACTTGATAGTGAAAGTTTTACTATTTATAGTTTAGTAGAATTTGAGTTCTTGAACTTAATGCCTAGATTAATTGGTTGATCCACCCATAGGTTCTGTTTCTGAAAAGATATATGTTAGAGTTAACTCGGATACCAATTGAACTAGATTGGCTAAGCTTGACCATAAGGGTAGTTAGGTAATAGTGATTTCAAATATATAGCTTAAACTAGGATATTTACACTAACTACTACCCTGAATAATTCAAACCGTGATCCTCTGATGCATTGCCTGACTTCCTAAGGCTTTTAATATCTGAATTTTCTCACGTTTTATTTGTTGTAGCATTTGCTGGCACCAATCGATCAACCGCATCATTCGGCAATCGACCGAAAGGCGCTCTCATCGATCGACCAGTTCACATTGTTGATCGACCAGTTCACATTGTCGATCGACCAAAACCAAAAAGCATTTCATTTTGTTGTTTAGCTCGAGTGAACTTGGACGTGCTATTGCGTACACTCTGCTCCCTGTAATTTCGACCCCTAAGTACTACTGAACCTTAAACCCTAAATCCTAAATTCTAAACTTTAAACCCTAATAATTATTAAACCCTAAATCTTAAAGGGTTTGACTCTAAACCGTATCACTGAAATGTCTAAACCAACCATAAACTGTAAAAATTTACTAAATCATAAGACCTAAAGCCTAATTTCTATTTTTTGTCAATCAGAGGTAGTTTTGAAAATATTTTGAGGAGACAATATTTTTGAAAAGAATTATGACATTTTTGTCAATTTGAGGGATATTGTCTTTATCTCTTTGGCGGATAAAGCAACTGGATGGTTGAACTCACTTCCAGTAAGACCATTGAATGGATGGGAAGCAATTCGAGCGGCATTCTTAGATCACTTCTACGCGAAGTCCAAAACCTCTGCTTTGAAGACAAAGCTCATCATTTCTAACAGGTTTCTTGCGAGTCTTTTTGTGAATCTTGGGAGAGATTCAAGTCATACCATAAGGACTGTCGTCATCATGTATACAGTGAAAGCCAACTGCTAAACATATTATACGATGGAGTCAATTGGAACTACAAGAGTACAATACTTGGTGTTGTGGTTGAAGATGAAAAACACTAAAACACTAAATGTGGTGTGATTTCAAGACTAAATTTGGTGATATGGTTGGAGATGCTCGAAGTAGAAATTTTGTTTTTTTTTCCAAATCGTCTATCAAATTGGGGTTCTATCTATATTGCCACTTAACTTTTTTTAAAAAAATTTAGTGGTATTTTCGATAGATTAAATTTCTTTCTCTAAACCGATTTCACGGGTTTTATGTTTTAATTTGTTAGTTTTGCATCATGTGTATTAGTTTATGTTCCGTTTCATTTCTGACTAGGCATCATCACGGTTACAGTTAATGCGGTTAAGGTTATTTAACCACCAGATATGATTACAAATACTGATTATCTTAATTTTAACCATTTATTATACGGTTAAAGACGGTTACATGTATTTAATTATTATCAAATAATTTTTATCAAGGTTATCAAATCAATAATTGTATATTTAATCAAATAAAACAACCAAAATAAATATATGAAAAAGAAGTTTACACAATAAGTACTTCTTAAACAATTTTTAAATGTACATGAAAATAATACTAAGATGTCTCTATTATTAATATTATTATTTCACAAACTTGAACAATTCATAAGATACAATTTTGTTCTTATTATAATATTACTTATTAGTTGTTCTAAATTTGGATACATTTGTTAAAAAAATTTAAATTATAACTTATTTAATTAATATTATACATTAATTTTAAGGTGTCATGTAATTAATTAGAAAGAAAATTGGTTTATTTTATTTTAAATATTTACGGTTATAATTTAACGAATTTATTTTTATTGTTAACCGACGGTTTTAATACGGTTGTGTTTAATCAACGGTTATAGTTAATAATCTTACAAATTATATCTAATATATTTTAACGATTAATGGTTACTGTTTTTAAACATTTTTACACTTGCAATGAGTAAGTGACGTTACAGTTTGAAAACAGTACAGTTACAATCAAAAATATGATTATGGTCTGGTTTTGGTCATACCCTAGTTCTGACACCCATTGATATTTTTTGTCAAATATTTGTAGTTCTCTTTAACAATAGAAAACGTTGGTTTAACAGATTTCATAAAGTCGGATATATTTAAAACATTGGATAGTTGGATGAAGAAATTGGGATGACATGTAAATTTTGTATAATATACGGATGCATCTTTAAGTTTGTGTTCTAAGAAAAATATTACTTTTAAGTTTCTGTAGTTTACAGATTAAAGAAATTTTTGGATGAAATGAATTATGTGGAGTAGAATTGTGTAGTTTATTAAAGAATGTAAACCTTATTTATAGCATATATGGTTTTCAAAGTATTTTTGTTTTCAAAACATAATTATTAAATTTCTAGGTTGTGAGTAACTATTTGGGATAACTATCAAATAATTATTTTCGACAAATCTCTTAATGCGACATGTAACATAATTTAGGTTAAACTTTTAGCACCATTTTCTTTATAAATTATCACATCCTCATAGCCCCATTTAGTAATATGGTCTGAAATATTTCATAATTTTTTTTAATAGGAAACAAATTATATATGTTTCTGTTTGTATTTATAAATCCTAACTTAGGGCATAATATTATGTAATTAAGATTTCTTGTACAAACCATATGTTTTTATGAGAAGCACACTAGAATTAAGGTATAATGTTTTCCTATGAAATATTTTGTTAAAGACTTAAAATCTTTTATGGGAAGTAGATGATATATTTTTGGTTTGAGTTTATAAATCCGAAATTAGGGTATAGTGTCATGTAATCAAAGATTATTTTACAACAACCATATTTTCTTTAGAAGAAGACGGCATATTATTCGGTTTGATTTTTAAAAATTCAAAAATTAGGGTATAGTGTTATCATAGGGTTTAGAAACTGTATATTTTTTGTTTGGGTTTATAAATCTCAAACTACTTTTTTTTCTCTTCCAGTGACCATTTTGTTTTTGAGAAGTAGTCGGTATAGATGTTTATGGGAAGTAGACTACATTTTTTTGCGGTTTTAGTTTAAAAATAGCAAATTAGGGTATATTGTCATGTAATTAAATATTTTTTTTACAACGCTCATAGCCATAGACAAAAATATGAAGATTTTCTATCGAGAAAATTTTAGGATAATCTAACTTACCAAAGTCTCGAGGTAAATAAATCTTATTTAATATACATTATTATGTACCTTGTTTCTCGGGGCTTAACCACATATACCCATTTTTATCTCATTAATCACATATACTCACCTTCCTTCTTTTTAGTTATTTTTTTGTAAAAAGTCTAAAATACCCCTATTTAAATATTAACTATCTATGGGGTTTTAAGGTTTAGGATCTAGGATTTAGGGTTTTAAAACTCTAAACCCTAAAATCCTAAACCCTAAAAAGTCTTCCCACCCTTAATAAACCCTAACTTCCTAAAATATAAACCCTAAATCCTAACAATTAAATCGTAATAGTTATTAAGAATTAAATCCTAAGTTTATAAGGGTTTAACCCTAAATCCTAAATCCTAAGAAAATCATAAATTCTATAATTTTACTAAACCTTAAATCCTAAAATCCTAAACACTAACAAATATATCATTTATAATGAAAAATAGCTTTGGTAAATGAAGGATATAATGATATTAAAATAAAAAGAGGTGGATATATGTGATTAAAAAAAAAAGGTATGGTTATATATGGTTAGTGAGTATGTAAAGTTGGGTATATTTGTCATTCTCTCTTGTTTCTTTAGATTTTGAGTATAATACATTACTTATTAGATTCCAATATTATACTATAAATTTATTTCAATAAAATAAATTTTAAACAATGTATTAATATTCAAATTTTGTATTATGTTTATATTAGAAAAGATAATTATCACATTTCGTACAAGTACCTTATACATTTTTGTTGATGAGGCTCAAAATTACATAAGACAACGCAAAGTTAAATTACAATTAACCATGCGGTGGTGGGAGGTGGTTCCTCATCTGGTGGAAGAGTCGTTCTGTTGGTTAAGGCCATGGATCAACTCTCCCCAGACGCATGAATTATTCTCTTTATCCGGTGACCACATAGGTATGAGCCCATTGCTTACTGCCTATTTGAAAATTCGGTGGGAAACCTATCCATGGGTTATCTTCTTTCTAGAGTGATTAGTCTCAGGCCCCTCCATAAACCTAGGGATACACTTTGAGTTATAAAAGAAGAGTTAAATTAATGACAACTCAAACATAAATGAAATAAACTAAAAACAACATTGTCACTAGAAAGGGTAAACAAATTAATGAAAACTCATTAATTATGATATCATAAACTATAAATAATTAATCAAATCGAAAGTTAATATGCATTATGGATTTTTATATTTTGAATAATTCCTCACTTTTGTGAGATAGTATATTATTAGACATATTTTTGCACATGATACGAAGAATCACGTAGTATATATATATAGATGGAGATTCTAGGTTAAATTCTTTAACCGAAAGTTATATAAGAATCACGTACTTTCCGTTATGTTTTTTTTTTTTGATTTTTTTTTGGGTCGGGACTTTTGCTATGTTCTAATTATAAATTGTGTACCAATTAAGAATTTAGTTCATGATAAATTTTAAGAAATGCCCCTTTTAATATGTTCCTTTCAAAAATATCTCCATTTGTCTTTTAAAAATAAACTTTTTTATTTAAGGTTTAATTTAGAACTTAAATTTTGTAGGATTAGGGTTTAGTGCTTTACAAACTATTTGAGTTTATGTTTGAGGTATTAAAGTTTATATTTTAGGAGTTTTTAATTTATTAAAAATTAAAACCTTTTCGAGGGTTTAGAATTTTAGGGTTTATGGTTTTAACCATAAACCCTATATTCTAAACCCTACAACCCTACAAAATATATAGATTGAAACTAGTATATTTTCAAAAATAGCCAAAAAGAGTATTTTGTAAAAAATTAGAGTAAAAGAGGTATTTTTACATTTATCCCTTATTTCATATACGTGAAAAATAAGATAGGAGAGAGACTTTGTGCCCATTTATTTGATTATAAGATAGGAAATAATTATTTNGAGTATTTTGTAAAAAATTAGAGTAAAAGAGGTATTTTTACATTTATCCCTTATTTCATATACGTGAAAAAATAAGATAGGAGAGAGACTTTGTGCCCATTTATTTGATTATAAGATAGGAAATAATTATTTATCTATTAAAACCTCATGCTGTCAAGTACTCAAGATCAATATTTGTAAAATACTAAGGAATTAACAATTTAATCAAGCAAGTACACAACGTTAAGGAAATAGATAAGATCTAAGAATGGAAGCGAGATATGATCTATTTCCTTAACTCAAATAATCTCCCATAGTGTGACAGATTTTTATAGATTCATGAGTCCCAGGATACAACCATAAGAAACCATATCCCAACACTAGATCATGGTTCTGACGAACATAGTTATCTACTATACTCTCGAAATACATAAAGAAGTACCTTCAGAGGTAAGAGATTGCTAGAGAGAGTTTTGTTTTCTGTGTGAAATAAAATTTTTCATCTCTCTCCTTAAGGCATAGAGTGCATCTATTTATAGTGAGTAGAAAGTAATCTCAAGAGATCAGAGTTTTGATAAGCTCAAAAGTCCAAAACGTTTTTTTCTGTAACACACCATTAATGCAGACTTTAACACACCACCATTAGTGTGCATTAGTATAAAACGAATTGTGGCATTATCTATTGGTAAAAAAGATAATCCCATTCATACATATATAGCCCACGAGGCCCACGAGCCCAAGAGCCCTAAGATCCAAACTCAAAGCNTCCCATTCATACATATATAGCCCACGAGGCCCACGAGCCCAAGAGCCCTAAGATCCAAACTCAAAGCAGCAAGCTACAAGCAACAAGACACGAGCCACGAGCACGCGCGCACGCGTGCGTGCGTGTGTAGTTCTTCATCTTCTCTTTTCTTACTTCACTAGACTAATACAACTATTAGTCACTATATAAGCTACTTGGAATTTTTCCAAACTTTAGATGTGAGACACTTTCCCACTTAAGCTTATAAGTTTAATGAATCATTTTCATTTACTTATGAGTTAAGACCCATTTCTTATTCACACCCATATTTTATTAAAGCCCAATTAACACTTTAATAAAATAATCTCCAACAATCTTCCACATATATAGAAATGACTCTAAACATAGGGACCTACTTTATAGACTCGAAAGCAGGAAAAAACTGGACTAGACTAGATAAAGACGTAACTAGACTAGACAGACTTTTAAGAGTATGCGAAAACGAAGTTGTATTTGGAAGGGAGCATTTTCAGCTTTAAACCAACCATTTTTTTTATGTTGTGTCTACTCGCTTAGGTTGTGAACTTGATGTCTTAAACCACCCGAACTTTGATGTAAACCGAGACAACAAACATCGCACAACGACATTTTCTCATAGAATTATGTTCTCTATTGTGTTCATTGTGGCCGTGAACATGCCTGGTATTCGTGAGTGAAGTTGGAGAGTATAACCTCATGTTAACTCTCCTCGAAACGGCCCCATTTCACACTCACTAGGTGATTTGCAAATAATCTACAGTTATGAAACAACATGGTTTATTCCATTATTGACACAATTGTACAATCATTAAAAGTTACTGCTTATCCTCAACATTTACAACAATTTGAATCAACTTGATTTGGTTTTCCCGTTGAACTCACATCTTGGGATCTCTAGTCACATAAGTTGGGTTTCCATCATAGCATCATCTTTGTTGATAGACTTCAAACTCATACCATTTGATGATCGTAAAACCTGATCTCGCGGAAAACTCTTAATAAATGGATCCGCTAAATTGTCAGCCGATTTAATGTAATAGACCGTGATTACACCAGTGGAGATCAGTTTCCGAATATTTTTATGGCGTAATCTAATATGGCGTGACTTGACATTGTATAGATTATTCAATGCTCGAGAGATAGCGGATTGAGTATCACAATGCACGCGTAAAGCAGGCACTGGTTTTTTCCACATTGGAATGTCTTCCAGAAAGTTCCGAAGCCATTCTGCCTCTTCTGCTGCTTTGCCTAAAGCGATGAACTCAGACTCCATGGTGGATCGGGCAAGGAGGGTTTGTTTGTAAGACTTCCATGATACTGCTGCACCAACAAGAGTAAAAACATAACCACTTGTAGATTTGGAGTTTCGAGAATCTGAAATCAAGTTGGCATCACTGTATCCTTCCAACACGGTGGGCTCTTTACCATAGTGCAGACCATAAATCGTAGTATATCGAAGATAATTTAGTACTCTAGTTCTGGCTTTCCAATGAGTATGACCAGGATTACTCGTGTAGCGACTTAAGACATTCAGAGAATGTGCTAAATCGGGTCTCGTGCAATTGGTCAAGTACATGAGACTTCCAATCACCCTTGCATACTCTACTTGAGACACGACTGCACCCGAGTTTTTTCTCAAAGGAAGTTGGGGATCTACCAGAGTCTTGGCAGTCCCGTTTGAGTAGTTCTTAAACCGCTAGAGGATCTTCTCCGCATAATGTCCTTAAGACAGGATTATTCCACCAAGATGCCTTGTAATCTTAATCCCAAGAATAACATCTTCTAACCCCATATCTTTCATGTCAAACTGCCCACTAAGCATATCTTTAGTTTGTTGAATGATATTTGTGTTGCTTCCCATGATGAGCATGTCATCGGCATATAAACACAACAAAACATATCCATGAGGAGTGGTTTTGATGTATATGCATTTATCAGAATCATTGATCCGGAAGCCATTCGTCTTCATGACACTGTCAAACTTTTCATGCCATTGCTTTGGAGCTTGCTTAAGGCCATACAATGACTTGACAAGTCTATAGACCTTTTTCTCTTGTCCGGGAGCCACATAACCTTCAGGTTGATTCATATAGATTTTTCCTCTAAGTCTCCATTGAAAAAAACAGTTTTCACATCCATTTGATGAATTTCGAGATCTCTGAGAGCGGCAATACCAATCAGCATACGAATCGAAATGATTCTTGTAACAGGAGAATATGTATCAAAGTAATCCAATCCTTCCTTTTGACGAAAACCTTGTACCACAAGTCTGGCCTTGTACTTGTCAATTGATGCATCAATTTTTCAGCTTCTTTGTAAAGATCCATATGCATCCATGTATGATTATGCATAATGGATTCGATTTCACCATTCGCAACCTCCTTCCATGAAGGTGCATTAGGTATGGACATAGCTTTTGCGAAAGTTCTTGGCGCATCCTGAGCGAGAAATGACATGATGAAATCACGACCAAAACTTTTTTTCTTACGAGCTCTCTTGCTACGTCGAGGTTCAACATCTTCGTTTTCTTCGTTCACATAAGTGCTTGAAGTACTCGCTTCAGTGCTATCATCTCGTTCCTCACGAGTGCGTTTCGGATTAGCTTTATCCTTACATGAAAACACATTTTCGAAGAATAAAGCATTCCTCGATTCCATGATCGTATTCACGTGAGTATCTGAAATATCTGACTTATATACAAGAAACCGATAAGCACTACTGTTCTTTGCATAGCCGATGAAAAGGCAATCTACTGTCTTTGGTCCAATGCTGACATTTTTCGGAGGTGGAACTGCCACTTTTGCCAAGCACCCCCACGCTTTCATGTATTTGTATGAAGGCACACATCCTTTCCAAAGTTCATATGGAGTCATTCCAGTAACTTTGTGAGGTATCTTGTTCAAGATATAATTAGAGGTAAGCAACGCGTCCCCCCACAGGTTTTGGGCTAACCCAGACTCCTGGAACATGGCATTCATCATTTTCTTGAGAGTCCGGTTCTTCCGTTCCTCAATTCCATTGGATTGAGGTGAGTAAAGAGCAGTCGTTTGGTGAATGATGCCATTCTCTCCGCAGAATGCATCAAAAGGTTCACTATATTCACCGCCTCTGTCGCTCCGAATCAACTTGATGCTCTTCTCAAGCTCATTCTCGACTTCTAACTTGTACTCTTTAAACTTTTCCAAAGCTTCATCTTTACTACGAAATAGATATACATAACAGTATCTGGTACAATCGTCTATGAAAGTCACGAAGTACTTTTTGCCTCCTCTTGTTTGGATAAATTTCAAATCACATTAATCCGTGTGAATTAAACTCAGAGGTTCGGTCGTTCGTTGTACGCTTGGTGATGGTGTTTTAGTGAGTTTGGACTGCACGCAAACTTCACATTTTTCTCTGCTTATCTTGAATTTAGGAATCATATTCATGTTCATCAATCTACTCATAGAGTTGAAGTTAACATGACCTAAACGTTCGTGCCAAATATTAAAAGACTCCACAACATAAGCAACATATTTCTTCTTATTCATCTTTGCATTCTTCGAGGTAGAAGCCTCAGTTACAACATTCTTATCCTTACGAATGACTGACTCCACAGATATCTTAAACAACCCATCACAAACATAACTCTTTCCCAAAGACATCCCATTCTTAGACAAAACCAGCTTGTCGCCTTCTAGCTTGACGGCGAATCCNCCTTTTTGGCAAAGCACTCAAACTCTTTGTGACCAACCTTGCTAGAGAAGTTAGAAGTCCTAGTAAACTTCTTAGAGTTCGGACCATTCTTCTTATTGAACTTCTGGTTGTTCTTTGGTGCCAATTTTCCTTTGCCCTTGTACGGGCTACCCTTGTTTTGCCACTTGTTTTAACTTTTCTTCTGGTGCTCAGCCACATTCGCATTGTGTTCGCTAAATTGCACACCTTGACCCACTTTTTCCTTATTTATGGATTCAACACGAAGTCGGACTACCAAATCTTCAAGGCTCATCTTCTTTTTCTTGAGCCTGAGGTAGTTTTTGAAGTCCGTCCAACTAGGGGGAAGCTTCTCAATGATGCAGCATGTCTGATAGGACCCACATAGATTCATTCCTTCAGCAGTAATCTCGTGAAGGATTGTATGCACCTCATTGAGTTGCTCCATGAACGGTTGGGAGTCCACCATCTGGTGATATGTTGCATTTTAGGACTGATTTCATAGTTATTTTACATTCAT
>OVAP01002527.1:8130-19183 GCA_900406295.1 Aurinia saxatilis
TTTTTTTTTTTTTTTTGGTGCTGCCCTATGAAAGTTTTGGATATATGTATCAAGAAATTCATTTTTTTTAGTTTGGCCTATAGCTTTTAGAGTAAATAAGTAATTTATTACTTTGTGAAGTCAATCTAAGTCTTTAGGGTGAAGACTCAAAGACTAAAACAACACTATATTAACGGGTTTAGTTAGCTATCAGAATTTGGGTTGTGGAATAATGGGTTTTTGGCATTATTTTATTTTGTAGAAAAAGGGTTTTGATTTTTCTTTTTTGGCTGACACATTTATCGTCTTATCATTGCATGGGGCAGTCAATGAGTTGGAGAGTACAAGCAGCCTTTGCTAAGTTTATTTGTCTTTTTGTTTTTATTTTCTTTTATTTGCCTTTTTATTCTTTATTTTCTTTTCATTTGTCATCCTCACTAGCTGGCAATGTCACGAGTGTTTGTCCTGTGATTCCCCTTTCTAAATATCTCGATACATGTATAGATACATACATGTCACATGTGCATATATATAAGTATAGTTTTTGTATGTAACATACTCCTACCATATCCTCAAGGGGTTGTCCCCATCATATTTAAATTTAACGGTCCAAAATAAACAATTGTGTTTCAAAAAAACAATCACGAGTCGACATTAGTGATGCTAATTTACGGTTACAGAATAGGTAATTATAAAAATATATAACGCAATTTAATTTAGTACGATTTTGACTTTGGTTTTGATACATGTTTTTGTTGGGTATAATTCTATCATTAGATTTGATTGGATTAAAACCAATGAAATAGATGACGAAACCTAAAATTTAGGAAAAATAAAAGAAAATCTTAGATATTGATTTTAATCCAATCAAATCTAATGATAAAATTATAGGTTGGAGATGCTTTAGAGGAGGGTTGGAGATGCTCTTAAACATATTAAAAAATAGTTATTTATTTTTGCAATGTTTTATTTTTAGAGTCAAAAATAGAAAAATATATTAGAGATATTCTTAAATTTTTTTAATCAACAATTTAATAATATATACCGAGTTGGATTTGAATTCAAACAGTAATATCATCAATCTCTAGACTATAAATTTTGATTATGCGGTTAAAAATTTTGTTTTGCTCTTTTAAAATGTCTAACCAATAAAATTATTAGGAGAGCTTCCATGCTGTGCCACGGATTCATTTAATTAATTCACATCTTATACTACTTGCAATGGGCTACTTTCATGGAATTTTTGCTAGATTCAGATTTTTTCTTAAAGAGGTAGTCCATTGCTGTGTATGTGTGTGAACATAACATACATTATTGTTGACAACATCTATAATTGTAGGAATATTTAGTGATAATAATAGAATTACAACGTCTTTGTCGTAATAATTTATATGGGGAATAACAATAATAATATCATATATATAATGTAGGGACATACAACCAAGTGATGCAAGTAAGGTGGCCCATGGACATGTAACGAGAGGGAGAGATGATATCGTTGTCTCACCAAAAACAGACAGCTCTTCTTCTCTCATCTTTTTTTTCCCCCGTTTTTTTTCTTTTTTCTTTTTGTTCCAAAACTATTTTGCTTTTAACTTTTAATAAGTTTGTATGTTTTAGTAACAGTATAATCGTTACATTTTCAATAATGCCATGTAAAAGATATAGGTTTCAGATTTTATCTTCAGATAATCAAAGAAAATTCAAAAAAAGTAAAAATAAAAATACAAATCAAGAGTTTAGAGAATTATAAATTTAAAATAATAGTTCAAGTTTGGAGAACGAACAAAACATTTTTTTTCTATAAATATAAAAATATTCTATACAGACTCTTTAGTCGTTTACCCATCCTCAGATTTAGATTTGAGACCATTTATCGGTAGTTCTCTTAGAGATGTTGCTGGTCTCCTTTTCTTTTTTTGTTGTTTTTGTTTGGTTTTTTTTTTCCGATTGGTACCCCCTTTCTATGCATGTGTGGCTTTGGTTTATTGACTGATGTCTTAAATCTTTCCAGAGAGGGAGGAGTTGTGTAGCGTTAGAAGCCGGTCAGAAGGTTGATGGTGCAATTTAGTCTTTAGGGACGTGACCAACACCTTCGTTGTAACAACTTTCTTTCTGGTTCTATATTAAATTTTGCTTCTTCGTAGGCCTTTTAATGCATTGACAGCCTTTGGTGAGACTTTTCTTATCACCCATCTCGGATTCCAGTACTAGTGAATTACTTCAAAAGGATGCTGATTATTCCCTTTCCTCGCCACATTTGTTAGTCGACCACTTTATTCTATCGTGTGTCTCTAATTGTTTGTGTATCTCGTGAGCTAAATTGTGTTATTAGCTCACAAATAACCTTGTGCTAACTAACAATTCACTTAAGTAGTTGTAGTATGGCTTAAGGATCAATCCACAAAGGGAAATTAATTAATACGTTAAGCACAATAAATTATAATTAAGCTACATCAATCAAAAGGTTTTTTTTTCTTTTTTTCGATTCAAATTCTAAAAATGTAATCAACTAAGTGATTTAATTAAGCAATTAACTAAGTGATCAAGCAATAAAACAAAATAAGCAACTAAGCAACTAAAGGCAATCAAACAAGGCAATTACGCAAATACAGCGAGTAAGCATACGATAAAATCAATAAGAGAAATATGGTTCATGAGCCTAGTAATATGATCAAACTGGTCAAATGGTAAGAAGATGATGATTCACTCTAGACTGTTTCTAGTCTACGCATTTCGAACCTAAACCAATGATTAAGTCATTCCCATGGTCTTAGTTACCTAACTAATCTAGCAAGCTCGTTAATTTTCCAATCATAATATTGCTATATTCAAAGGTGCTAAAGCATTTGGTTCAATTTAAAAGGGTTGTTACTAATTAGAAACAATATTAGACAAGGAATCACTGGCTATAGATTAAGTCATTCTCATATCTTAATCACTTTGTTAATTAATAACTTCACTAATCTCCCGATTGTGAAATTACTAATCTTCAAGAATCACTAACAAGTTCCATATACCACTAGTTCCTTTAGCATCATTTTCCAATGGCTAAAGAAGAAAATCAAGATAATTTGCTCTTTCAAGAATTTCATCGCTCACCTTCCGAGCACAAATAAGCTTATGATCTAATGTAGGGACAAGCCTAAACTAGCAATAACACCACACATTATCTAAGGAAACAAAAGCCCCCAACCTTATATCATCAACATAAGTATAAAATCATTCTAATATACTAGTTCTCAAGACCCATAAAAAGACTACACACATGACAAAAGAAACAATAAGTATAATGAAAACTAAATTAAGCATAATTAAAAAAGGATATTAAGACAATGATTAATCCAAGATCATAATCTTAAGACTGTTATGTTGATGTTGGAGAATAAGACTCGTTGGTTCGGATAGTCCATAACAGCTCCAACCGTAGCAAGGAAAGAAGAGCCGAGAATCAATGGACTACTTATGTCTTCATTGATATCCATAATGTGGAAATCAGCAGGCACTAGACAATCTCTAGTTTGAATCATCACATTTGAAACAAAGCCCTTACCATTCACTGAGGAAGAGTCCGCCATGATCATTGGTGACATTGAAGGTTGTGGGCATGAAATACCAAGTCATCGAACGATTGCCTGCGACATCACATTAACAGTGGCACCAACATCACATAAGGCATCCTTCATTGTCATACCTCTGGTTGAGCAATCGAAAAAAATCGACCATGACATTCCAACTTGTCAAGCTTGCGTAGGGTGGGTGGAGAGGGTTCTTCTTTGGCAATGTGCATAAGCTGAACGTTGATAGCTTTGATCTCTTTAAGAACCAGTCGTACGCTGTCCTCAATGCTGACATTGGATGCACTTAGTTTCTTGATGTAGCTCTTAATGGCCGGTGAATTCTTGATAAAACGATACGAAGGAGATTCCATAATCACATTCCTCAAAGTGGCTTGTCTTTTAGCTTCAATTTCCACCTCTAATTGTTTCTCAAACTTCCTGAAAGGCACTAGAAAGGGGACCTTGGGATGATAGATGCATTCATATGTTGAATCTGCTGAACTTGAATGAACTGGCCCTGTTCCGTCTGGGTGTCGATCGACACTCTCAGTGGTGTTGATCGACACCATGCCATTTTGAGCAGCTTCTTCCCGATTGATATCGAGCACGGGACGAGAGAGGGTCGATACCTTAGCGGTGTTGGCGTCGACACACATTTGTGTTGAACGACACTGAAGGTTGTGTCGATCGACATTCGCTTCCGATGCAGTCGAGGAACTTTGTTTTTCCGAAAGGTGTCGAACGACACCCTCCTAGTGTCGTTCGACACTGCGCTGTATCGCATCTAGAACTTCTTCATCTTCTTCGAATTCTTCAGTCAGCTCTTCATCATCTTGAAACTTTGATCCATCTTTGTCTTCGTCCACATGGACTGTATTGACAAAGGCCTTGGGGTTGTGGTCCATCTTTGCTGGAAGAAATCCTTCTTGTATGCGAACGGCTTCGGCTGTTTGAGTCACTTGAAGATTGGTCTTCTTCAAATGAGTGGCCAGCTGCTCTATTTTCCCATTCAAGTTGGCATATACATCATCGAGTTTACTGTTAAAAGCAACAATAAATTTATGTTGTCCTTCCAAAATCTGTTCCAAAAGAGCATCCATCTTCGACTCTTGAGGCTGTGGTTTTTGATAAGAATCATTCCCATAAATCCTTCCCATGTTACCATTGTAAGAGCTAGAGAAGGGCTTGATGTAGGCTGGCTTATTGAATGAAAAAATTCTGTCCATAGTTGTCCAACATGATTGACATATTCTTCTTCCACTTGCTTGATCAATTGTTTAATAGTACTAGTTGTTCGTTAGAGAATCTCGAAAGACTTGCTTTTCGCATCTTGATCATATCGTCTAAGCTTCTAGCTTTGTGAATGCAAGTGGATTTGAAAGCTTCCCCTAGCTTATTTGAACTTAATTTTGACTAATCTTCTCATTTATGGCTTCTTGATCAACTTGTGGATCCCCTCAAAATAATTAAGTCATCTTATCCTCTTTACCACTCTCAAATGACTTGGTTAACCACCTTCACCTTTAAGGTTTGTTATTAATCCCTACCCCACAAAACCTTAACCTTCTTTTAAGCCATCATTACTCTTGTGTGGTAGGACTTTTCACATTTGCATAATCATGTTTAAAATATCTTAAGAATTGAAGTGACGGTTATGCTATCAGACATGCTATCAGACCACCACCTCTCCAAAGGTGGTGGTCTGATAGCATGTATGTTAGAATAAAACTAATATGGCCTGTTGTAATTTGCAAATGTCATTGATAAGGGTGATATTTTACTGTTTTTTTATAAGGATTTTCGGTTCTTTTCATGAAGAAACCATTTAATTTGAGACATAAACTATTGAATTTCACATTTCTCTATTTGCAAAGTGTTTTTGTGAAAATAAGGATTTTTAAGTCATAAATGGACATTTTCTACCAAATCCAACAATTCAACATCAGAAGTCCAGACCCGGATGAAGAAGATGTTTATTTAGGATTGAAGTGAGAAGTTAAGACAAGCAAGCCACGTGAGTCAGCTGTCACATAGGCTTGGAATCAAGTCGTTCACCCTCAGGAGTAAGAAGTTAAGCCTAAATCATTGAAAATGTATCAAGAAGCCCAATGAAGATGAATGCCCAATCGACCGAGCGAGAGACCCACCGATCGATTATGGCCCAATATTCCCAAGAAGCTTCAAGAACAAATTTAGATAAGGACCATTGCATTTGAGGAGATATCGGGATATGTTGGAGATAATCACAGAAGATTCAGAAAACGCGTTTCAGGATATGATCGATCGATTACAATAATATTAATCGACCAATTAGAGAGTGATAAGCACAAAAATTTGGATCTCTGATAGGCTTATATTTTACCGCTTTCGATATAGATTTTGTTGCTTTTCATGAAGAAACTATTCGATTTGAAACATAAACCACTGGATTTCACATTTCTCTGTTTGCAAAGTGTTTTTGTGAAAATAATGCATTTTAGGTGAGAAATGGGCATAATCTATCAAGTCCAACAAATCAACATCACAAGTCCAGGCCCAGATGAAGGAGATGTTTGTTTTGGATTGAAGTAAGGAGTCAAGACAATCAAGCCACATGAGTTAGCTGTCACATGGGCTTGGAATCAAGTTGTTTGCCCTAAGTTAAGCCCAAATCATTGAAGATGTATCCAGAAGAGGCCCAATCGACAGGAGGAGAGGCCCACCGATCGATCAGAGCCCAATACTAAGGAAGCTTCGAGAACAAATTCAAGTAAGGATAGTTGCATTTGGGGAGATATTAGAATATGTTGGAGATAATAACAGAAGATATTGAATCTTCAGAAGACGCGTTTCATATACTGCTCGATCGATTATAATAATATTGATCGATCGATAGAAGCAGGATAGACACAAATATTTATATTCTTATCCAAATCCTCCTCCTGATTTATCTCGGCCAACTGCTCGACCCTCTCCCCTATAAATACAGACGACTGAAGCAANAAAAAAAAAAAAAAAACACACCACTTCACAAAATTTCCAGGCATCCAGACTAAAAAGTTTATAGTTTCTTTTCATCGTTCTCTTCTTTTATTTTGCGTTGATCATTGCTTTCAAGGACAAAGTTTGTAAACTATGCACTTCAGAGAAGCTATTATGAACTCTCTTGATTTATATAATAGCAATTTTCATTGTCATTATGTTTGTCTTTAGCATGATTGAGTAGTTTCCTAGTTAGGAATAGGGCTTTGCTAGGAGGAATCATGGTTATATAGATGGGCAATAGGGCTGTGTAATGACTAGTTAATAAGCTTACTTCGTATCTGATCTTAATTCAATCATAGGATAAACCTGGTACATATCACCACTTAGAGTAAGAGATCCAGAACTTGATAGTTAAAGTCTTACTATTTTATAGTTTAGTTAAATTTGATTTCCTGAACTTAATGCCTAGATTGATTGGTTGATCAGCTTATAGGTTCTCTTTCTGAAAATATATATGTTAGAGTTAACTTGGATATCAATCGAACTAGACTGGCTAAGCCTGACCATAAGGATAGTCAGTTAATAGTGATTATAGCTTTAACTGAGATATTCACACAAGCCACTACCCTGAATAATTCAAACCGCGACCCTCTGATGCATTGTCTGATTTCCTAACGCCTTTATTATCTGAACTTTCTCAAGTTTTTATTTTCTTTTAACATTTTCAGACATCAATCGATCGAACGGATTATCTGCAATCGACCGAAAGACGCACCAATCGATCGATCAGTTCACACTATCGATCGATTAGTTCACACTGTCGATCAATCGCAACCAAAACCATTTCATATTTGCTGCTTAACTCGAATGAACTTGGACGTGCTACTGCGTACACTCTGCTCCCTGTGGATTCGATCCCTAAGTACTACTGTGAGACATGTGCGCTTGCAGGACCTATTTTGGGTGAAAACTAAATCTCCATCAAGTTTTCTGGCGCCGTTGCCAGGGAGCAACGGTTGGCCACTAGCATAACGAGCAAACTCCAGACTAAGCTTTTTCCTTTATTTCAATTTTAGTAAATTCATATTTTGCTTTTGTATTTTTACATTTTCATTCACTTACTTGAACTATGGAACGTAGGAGAATCATCGGAAGCTACGATGGCCCGAGAAAGACGTTTGCACCATACGGTGGTTCTTATGCTCAGCAAGAGATCCATAGTGACCATTCTGAGCCAATTCCTGGAGCTCCATCCTTTGTACCATACCACGTATATAAGGAAAACCAAAGGAGATACTCGCCTCCTCGCCGTTCTCATCCTGAAGGCCTTGACAAAAGAATTGAGGACATGCTCAAACAAATTCTCTTTGATCAGAAACGTCATCAAAAGGAACTTGACAAGCGGCTGACCAACCTAAAAAACGAGCTCAACACTAAGGTGGAAGAGTTAGCCACCAAGGTGCAGGACATGGATGATCAAATCACTCATCTTGAAGACATGGTCGTCGCCAACACTAGGAACCTCTGAGAAAAGAGCAAGGACACTCATGCCATCAAATTTGATGCAAAGGCAGATGTTAGAGCCCTGGAGTACTTGCTGGAAGTGACGAATGGCCGCATCAACATGCTTGACGAGCAGCTTGAGAATATAGAGGTAAGGTCAAAATATGACAGCGAAGAGATTAAGGAAGGGATTGATGAAGGACTAAAACCTATCTACAATGAAATAATGGGCAACATCAGAGCCATTGACACCCTTGAAGTGAAGCTTATAAAAACAAGCACCAGAATACACGAGAAGGTGGACCACTTAGACAAAGCACTTAAAGAGTTCAATGCGAGAGAGGACACCTTCAAGGAGGTTCTTAACACCAATGAGACTCTTGAAATCTTCGTTGGCTTGTTCTTTGGAAGCAATGCTACAACAGCTCCACTGCCCTTGACGGTCATGAAGATTGGAAAGGAGCCCAGAGACCCACATCGATCAATCGCAGAGGACGTCATCGATCGAGTGTCAAAAGAAGTGCCACGGACCGGTAAAGATATGGATAAAGAGATCATGCACATCAACATGCTCGATTGGATGACAGGGGAAGAAGACTCTGAGAATTCGGAAAAAGAGTCGTAATGCTCAAAATCCTCAATATAAGTAGGAGTTGGAGAACTTAGCGAGAAGCAGATGAGATACTTTGTAAGGGAGGTCAGGAAGATCCCTCCAAGGATTACTTTCACTGAGGCTATAAAGACACACCCTCTGCATGAGTATGTGGAGAATTGGCCCATGACTGACATAAGAGAGTTTTTTCTCAAAGTGAAAAAAGAAAGCAAGCCTCATTTGCGCATGATCTACAAGAAAGGTGACCCGGAAGGTATATTGTACCGATCACAATCAATACTAAAGAATTCCCACTGCATTGTGCGATACAGGGGCTTGCATGAGCATGATGTCAAGAAAGGATGCATACTCACTTGGGATTCGAGACTTCGAGCCACTCACAAAGTCCATCATGCTCGCCGACGCATCACAAGGGAATGTGCTAGGATGTGTGAATGACATCATGGTACACATAGATGGATGCTTCATGCCAACTAACTTCTTGATGATGAATACTGATCAGAGATCAGAGGCGCCACTAATACTTGGTAGACCATTCCTTGCCTCTACGGGAGCTCGGATCGACATGCTGGAAAAAAGGATTTGCTTGGCCCTTCTGAACAAGAAGGTTTTCTATCCGGGTACAACTCAGAACCTTCCAAGTCTAAGAGACAGGAGAAAGGTGGCTAAAACCAAGTCCGAGAAGAGGGTTAAGATATTCAAGTAGCCCCGAGAGATCACACAGCCTCGAAACATACCCCCGGAGGACTAAGAACCTCCATCCATGTCGAGCAAACCGACTTTAAACAAAAGCGCTGAGTGGGAGGCAACTCACTAGTATGTCTTAGATTAGGTTTTGTTTTAATGTTTTATTCGTGTCTCAGGAAATAGGATTCAAAGATTCAACCAAGAGGATGCAGAATCAATCGACTGCCTCTGCAACACTCGATCGATCGCATGCAATTCATAAACTTAATTTCACTATTTCAATGGAAAGCCAGAGGCTGCTGATTCGAATCAACTGGTGATCCAGGAGAATGGTGTGCCCTTTAACACTAATCAAGAGAAATAAAAAAATCAGGAGAATCACACTGTGATTCGATCGATGGATGACTGTATCGATCGATGAAGACTCAGAATGATGAACACTTCCTCAATTCAACACGACGGATGATGATATACTGATATCGTCAGGTACAAATCTTCTCCTATTCCTTGTAAAGTCCTTTCATTTCCAATAATACAAAGAAGGTCATTTGATCCATTCAAAGACGACGAGGTAAAATCCATCTTCTATTTTTATTTCAGTCCATTTGAATTCCCATTTTGCTCTCACAACTTGTCATCATCGAGGACGATGTTATTCAAGTCTGGGGGGGGTATTCCTTGTTATCTAACTAGTTTGTTTCTTTTGACGCACTTTTTGCACCCATTTTTTAAAAAATTATCGTGTCAAAAGTGTTTTATTGAATCAACCCAGGTCTGGAATAAGGACCTTACTCACAACTGAATTTTGTGGCCTAGTGACCATCTTTACAAGACTGTCCGAGGCACTTGTTTCAGAAACTCCATACTCAAGCTTCCCCATCATATCTTGGTTTGCACCTACTTTAATGAATCTGATTTTTTACTATATTTTATTTGAACCTAAACCGGACTATAAATCTTCCTTGCTGGAGGTGTTAGACTAGGAAAACTAAATAGATTCAAGAGTTCTTATCCACTTTACCACTCTCTTGCTGATCCTGAATGGCCAACTTACTTTTAGTTGGTACCACACCCATAAACCTAACCTCTTTTCAAGCCCCATGCAGTCTCTTTTCTTTTCTTGTCTTACATACAGTATGTGTAAAATGGTCGGAGAGATGAGACCAATGCAGTTTTCCAATCACTCGTGAAGACTGGCGAAAAAGCATGCTACGATCTTAATATACGCATGGATATTCAAAGAGAAGGTTTCAAGACTGATTTCCCTGGTAAAACTTCATCAAAATGAAGGTAAAATTCGTGTCTTGCTGTATATAGTGAAAGCTTTCGAAAAAAAATAAATTAAAGCTTTATGATCCATACATATTTAGCAAAAAGGTCAGGGAAATGAGGGATCAAAAATGGAGAAAGGTAGAAAACATTTAAAGGAGTCCGAAGATGTTCAAGAAAATTTTAGATTCCCTTAAAAGAATCTAAGTCCGGGGAAGGAACGAGCCGAGCTAAGAAGAGAGTGACTGGGGAGCTGTGCCATCAAGCGGTCTGATCTCTCTTGCTTTTTTGCAAACATATCGCATTTCTCTTGAGTACGGTAACCCCTAAACACAGTAGTCCCACCTCTAAATATAAGCCTTCTCACATTACAAACCTAGCCTGTTTTACCTAGCTGATACTCTCTGGTAAGAAAGCACACACAATATGTGTGGGTAAAATCACACAATCACTATTTGTTCGAGGTTCTTTTGACGAA
>OVAP01002528.1:0-19182 GCA_900406295.1 Aurinia saxatilis
GTCTAGGTTTGTGAGATGTACTGAGGGTGGCTCCATCAAATGTGAAGCATGCTTGGGAGGGGAAGATCTCCTGACCACTGTCTTCCACCCTCTTGAATCGCAATCCTCTGTGTTAATAGGTGAATTTGAAGCAGAATTATGCACGTTGTCTTTTAGAATTTCTCCTGAAGCAGATGGTACTGAAACATTAACAGTGCTTGGTAGTAAAGACCGTGTTGTGCGACCAAAAGAGGAGCCAACATTAGCTTTAATAGGAACTGGACAACGCAAAGGTAAATGCCCAAACTCGTTACAGAGACTGCATTTTGGTGGAAGTTTAGGATAAGCAGCTTCAACAAGAACCGAGTTCCCAAACTTATCTTTAACCCGAACTAAGCGAGGGTGCTTCTTTGCTAGTTCAACTACTACCTTCAGCTTAACAACCCCATTAGTATAATGAGGTAGCTTTGAAAACTCTGAGTGAACCGGAAAACCAACACCGGAGGCTATGGTACTAAAGCCTTCAAAAGACCAAAGCTCTTGAGGCACTCGTTTGAACAGGACCCAGATTAGAGCATGTACTAACTTCATTGGGGATAGCTTAAGAGTAGAAGACCACGCGGATAGTGTAAAAGAACAATTACCGGACTGCCAAAAACCAATCTCCAAAGCCCATTTACGAGTTACCTCACATGGTATGTAGATTAAGAAAATGCCAGGGGAGTGATATTTAACAGCAATTCGATCTTCCTTTCCCCAAATTGGGTTAAGGTCCGAGAAGATTTTTGCTGGCGAAGGAGGGTGCCCGTGAAAAAAGGCAACTAGATGATTTTTCCAAAGTTGTTGAGACCCCAAGATGATTGAATCGGGAGCCTTAACCGTTGGTGTATCATCAATACTGAAAGAAGGTGAGGAAACTTTAGTTAAATTCTGAAAAGGGGACTTTAATTTCTTGACCCAAGAAGAAGCTTGAACTTCAGATCCAGACTTTAGTCGAGCTCGTTCTTCGGGAGGAAGATCCTGAGAAGGCAAAACGGTCGATTGCAGTTCTGGGTGAAGAGAGTTTGGACTGTGGACATGTAACGACGTTACAAGATGGTCGGATGGGAACAGAAAAAGCAAATCCGGCGGGACCGGATCTGGAGGTGGATCTGAGGAAGACGGATCCATAGAGAATAGAAAGGAAGAAGGTGGAGAGGAGTTCTCGACGGTGAGCGTGGGGCTTCACCGTCGGCGGCGACCAAAGAAAAGGATGTGTCCGATCTCGCCTTATATTACTGTTTCAGAGAAAGAAAAGTCTCGCTGTATATCCTCATTCTTGGATTTTTGTTTTCTTTTGCTGTAGATTTAATCTTAGATTGATAGAAACAAAACGCTTATCACCATTATCTGGGATTTAATCCTAATGATTGAACCATCTTCTTTGTCTAATTGAACATCTTAAATTTTCTAAGATACTGCATATATATGTTAGACCGTGATCAGTCTCGATATTAAATCAAACATGATGACATATACGATATAGAAACTTTTTCCACATATGACATACCCTTCATAAAAGGGTTGATTTGTGGGTGTGAACGTATGGGAAATTTGATTGCATCCATATTCATTTAATTAATGAACGAGAGATATATATATAGAATTCTTCAAAATATCAACTAAAAGTGACCGTTGCCACTACTACCTTATATGCTCTACTTGACGAAGAATATTAATTGCTTTACATTTGATAATACTATACACGAATATGGATGTGGACCAATGAGTAAACTTAACTTTTGATGTGTCATAAGAAAATCCTACGTGTTAGGGAAAATGTGAAATCTATTGTGCCAAACACACATCTCCATGAGCAAATCACAAACCCTACCGAGGCAGTACTGACCAAAGAGTGCGTTCACCACTTGTTTTGCCTTTTCTTTCCTCCTATAAAAGCCTCTTTAGAGTCATACACCAAACTCACATCAACTTTCAGAGCTCATCACACTTCTTGTGGCTCCATCAATCTCCCATATTAGCCAACTTTAGAAAAGAAAAAAAAAATCAATTATGTCTTCTGTTGCAAACTTGGTCATCAAGAGCTTTGAGTGTGCCTTAGCAGTTTTCTTCGAAGATGAGGTGGATTGTTCTGGAGCGGGGTATGTGGAGAATGGTGGTGATGATGATGACGGTAGCTTCGATTATGCCCCTGCTGCGTGATTTGTCTCCTATTGGTATAGAAATATATGAAATGTAGAGATGGTGAGGATATAAGGTCATTTATCTAGCTAGGTCAAGTTCGTACTAGTGTGATATGAAGAGTTTGTACTGATTTAGATATCAAACATGGTTTCCATGATGTAAAGAATCAACTCTACCTTACTTTTTGTCTCTTAATTTTGAAAGTTGTTGTACTCATTTAACGTAATAACATTGTTAGTTTAATTCCTATCTGTTTACTTGTTTGTCCATATTGTTTCTTTGATTTTGTGTTTTCTATTTAAGTTATTCATTCACACAACATTATATATTTCAACTGAAGAAAGCCGAATTTAAAGTTTTTACCAAATGGTTTTTATTCATCATTTCACAGTCTGAAATTAGACAAAAGGGATGCATGTATATATATAAACCAGAAAGCATATATATGGGTTTGTTTGTTTGGACATGCATCTTTATAACATTATATTATGGTAGAAGGGTTGTCATTAATTATACTCGATCGTTATCTTCTCTGATTCATATTTGCGTAATATCAATCGATTTCTCCATATGGTCATATATATATTGTACGTAAGTGATAAATCAATTATCAATGCTTTTGGTTTTGCACCCAAAACACGTAATTATAATCACTTCAAAGTATCAAAAACGAGATGCATATAGAATGTAAGGTTTATTTTGAGATGCTTTTTTCTTACTTGGGTTACGCCATTGTCACATTAATCTTTCGTATAAAATTACGTGGTTTTATATCAACCAATTATAAAAATTTCTTATATGCTATGTACAAGAATAACAGATGTATTTGCATAACAAATTATGGAAGAATATTTATAGGTATAATCATGCGTGGTTGACACATGACAATCCTTATAATTTGCGAACAGGCCGAGTATGTCACAAGGTCGATGTAGAATTATTTGTTTATATCCTAGTATGAAAGAGACCATGTTTATTTAGTTGTATTAACGATTTTTTTTTTTAATGTTAAATTGTATCCAAATCAGAAAAAATCGTTTTTACATCCATTTGCATCGTAATACTGAAAATTTAAATTTCAATTATAAGTGGCTGATATTACGGCTACTACCAGCTTCTGCTAAATCTCCAAGAGTACTCTTCCATATTTTTTGTTTTTTTTTTTCTGTAAAGGAGAGGAATAATATTAGTAAAAAAGGATAATGCTTTACATGTGAGTGTAGAAAGGAATATATATGGATGTGGACCAATGAGTAAATTTAACTTTTGATGTGTCATAAGATAATCCTACGTGTTGGGGAAAACGTGAAATCTATTGTGCAAAACACACAACACCATGAGTAAATCACAAACCCTACCGAGGCAGTTCTGACCAAAGAGTGCGTTCACCACTTGCTTTGCCTTTTATTTCTACCTATAAAAGCCTCATTAACCTCTCTTATTCTATCACCAAACTCACATCAACTTTAAGAGCACATCACACTTCTTGTGCCTCCAACTCTTTGGTCTCTTTCTCTGCTTTAATCTCTCAACTTTCATATAAGAAGAAGAAGATCAATTATATATGTCTTCCTTGGCAAACATGTTCGTCCAGAGTTTTGATTGTGCTTTCGCAGCGTGTGTTGAATATGAGGTGGATTGTTCTGGACCGGCATATGTTGAGAATGGTGGCGATGACGACGATAGTGACTTCGATTATGCTCCTGCTGCGTGATTGTCTCCTACTAGTATATAAAATGTAATCTAGGGCAAAAAAAAGAAAGAGATGATGATAAAAGGTTTTTAGATATCTAGCTAGGTCTTGTACGTACTAGATAGTAATGTGGTGTGTCTTCATAGATTAATAAATATGGTTTGCTTCTTGTAGAAAATCATCTCCTCCTTAACCATAATCACTTTTTGTGTCTTAATTTTGGGAGTTAGTCTATTAATGTTTATTTAACTATATAACTTTGTTAAGTTTTATTTGTATTTATTATATTTTCTCCATAGAATTTGTGTTTCTGTTAAGTATTCACAAAGAAATCCGAATTTAAAGCTTAAACCAATTGGTGTGTTCCTCAAGATGTGAAAATTTTCACAATTTGAAAATGGACAAAGAAAATCTTGCAATCTATTTATAAGCCCAGATCATGCGAATATGGATTTCTTTGGGAAATGCATTTTCTTAACAAAATTATTTTGGTAGATTAATGGGAAGAAAGATATATATTTAATGTGACCAAGTAGCTACTCTATTACGATTATATGACCTCCTCTCTTAAGGAAACCAATAGACCAAGAACCACTTGAAACACTACTTGATGCATTACGTACTATAGTCCAACTGCTATCACATAAATCATAGGGGAACACATTAAGACATGGAAAATAATTTGTAAGGAATTGAAGAACCTTATATATCATCACCAAAATTCATAAAACGGTTGTCCCTGTCCATTCGTGTTCACTGTTAAAAAAAATCACTGTCATTAGAAACTTCACATATAATTAGCATATCATTTAAGCTAAACTCAACTTACCTAAAAATGAATTCAGCTCGTTTTCTAGATTCTCACAATTTTACCCCACAAAAATTACATTTCTCTCCAGATTATATAAAGTTAGATTTTTGAACTATGATTTTTAGTTCTTTTTTAGCAATACGTATAATCTATATTTGCGGTTTCATGAGTACATCAAATCCAGCAATTTCGGATGAATCGGTCAGTTACCAAATATATAAAAATCTTGATTTGAAATGATAAGTGATAACTGATCAATTTTTAGTTTATAATTCATTATTTTTCAAGATGCTAATTTTAGTTGTCTATTTAATGCTGTTAAAATTATAGATACTAATTGATAAACATATTTATGTTTAAGAATTTTTTCTTGTTATCTGAGTTTGCTAGCTCAACGTATTATTAGACGGTCCTGCTCGGACTAATGAAGGTAGAATATAGGCTACTGGAGGCTGTGACTATTTTTGTTACGGTTAGCCAACTAACAGAGTAACCCTAAACTTGTTGATTTTTTGCTTTACATCGAAAGTTTTATTCCATATAAAGACTAGAAAAAGACTCTTAAATTATATCATTTTGTTATATTAAATAAGATGCTGCTTTACAAGTAATCGACAAACTTAAGATTCCGTCCAATGTGTCGTAAGCAAATCCTACGTGTTGAGAGAAATTAATTCCTTATGTGTGCCAAACACACTTGTGTCTAAGCAATCACACTCTCTAGTGAGGTTGACCTGAGGCTGACCTTGGGTTGAACTGAAGACAAATTGAGTCCACACTTTTGTTAAATTTCTTTTGCTCTATATAAAGATCCCAACGATCTCTCATTCTATCACCAACACAAATATTAATCTTCTTACATTTCAGATATCTATATTTAGTATTTTCTTGTTTTTCACCAACCATACAAAGAAAAAATGTCTTCTGTTGCGGTTTTTTCTCTATGTATATATGACCAAGTTGGTGAATCTTGCGTCGGAGGCAACAAAACTTACCATCATCACGAATTTAAATGCGTTCAAGCTGCTGCATTTGTAGAAAATGGTGACCAGGATGATGACGATATCTATGATTATGCTCCAGCTGCATGAGTGTATATCAAATGATATACATGAGTAGATAATAATTCGTTTAGGTGATGTACATGCGCCATGCATGATTTTGTATGTCTTAATAACGATTTTATGGCCCAGGTCTTAATTCACCCATTGTAAATCGTTGAAAAATTAATCCTCCTATATATGTTTTAAATAATTGTGGTTTATGAAGGAAAATGCGTAAAGGTTATAAATCAATAACCAAAAAATTTAGAACAATGAAAAATGAGTTCATTATTATTTGAGACCACATGATATTGTTAATTGAGTTTAGAATATTATGTTACCAATAATCCTCAACTTGTTTAAACAAAAAAAGAAGAAGAAGATAAACTCGTTAAAAATATATATAAACTATGATACATCCACTTTAGTGAATTTTCAAATATCTAAATTAATTAGAATATATTAAAAAATAAAAAAATATTGACCAATCAACTTCTTCATCCTCCCATGATACATGTTTCCACATATGTTCGGAAAATATACTTTGGTGACAACTCTTTTGATCCTTACAGATTACTTTGACTTAGAGTCTGATTTTATAGTGTCTGGTGGATACTCTCATAATCTCAAGAACAAGCAAATGGGTCGAACCGCCTACATGTTATATATTACAAATATATACATGGAAGTAAAATATTAATTCAGTTTATAACCCATTTGTTTTCCAAAACATCAAGAAACAAATATATGATTGATGGTAGTGTTAATGTGTGCATATATACACAAAAAATAATCTAAACCAAAAATAAATAAATAAATTACGAAAAAATAAAAAAGAACAAGAATACATATTCAAAAGTATAGAAAATGAGAGGAACCAATTCAGTTGAAAGTATATATAACTAAAATTCTATTGAAAATCACAATTTACATGCATTCAATGATGATGTAGTTATATTAATGATTTTGATAATAATTCTAAAATGAACAAATAAGTTTCCACCATATTAGCGCTTATTGTTGTAATATTTTCTTCTAAATAAAAAAATACATGCATGTAGTATTTAACTAAACAAAAGTTATAAAACACAGAAGCTTTTTTTAAACACCATTATGTCGCCACTATCAATAATATTCCCATGAGATCAAAAGGCTATACCATTCCTTTCTCTGAAAATAATATTTATAAACAGAAGCACCCAAAATAAGAATCTAAACCAGTATGTGTCGCTGACATGTAATTAAAAATCCTATGTGTCACAAAAGTTAATCGAGATTCGTAATGCTTTTTTTGCCATTCCACATGTTTTCTAAGCATGTCACACTCCTTGCTGAGGTCAATAGAGGACTGGAGCGAGTTCAAACTTGTTTTTAAAACTATAAAGAGAGCCTAACGATCTCTAGTTTCGTAATCAATCACACTTCTGTGTTTTGCGTTTTGCTCTTACAACGTTTTATTTAGCCATTCTTTTGTCCATTATAAGAACTATGATTTCCGCCACCGAATTTGTTCTATGCATATATGACAATAATATCTATGAGAAGGGCACTGGAGGCGGCGTTGCGAACATGATTCAAGCATTTGAGCATTGTCAAGCTACTTCTGTAGAAAATGGTGACGATGATGACGACGTTATATATGATTATGCTCCAGCAGCATGAATGAATCATGTAATTATATTATGCCAGAGCGTAGATATAATCAAAGTCTACATGTACCATGATTTTGTAATGCTTATTAATATGATTATAGGCCCTAGGGCTTCTTTTATGTTTGTGGAATTAAACTTTCACTATAAATCGTCGAATATTTGATTCTCTTGACTTCTATTTGTCTCATGTTATATATAAATTTGAATGGGATAATCCAAAGCAGATCATGTGTAATTATATATGTACATATATATGAGACCTTGTTAAAAATGTCCCTCATTATAAAAAAAAAACTCTTGTGTCCATGTTGGTTAATTTGATGGAATATACAAAACATATATAAAATAAATATGTGATTAAAGTCGTATAGTATAGTCTTCAAGTCAAATTCATCCAACTTGTTTTTTTTTGTTTTTTTTTATCTGTAACAACTAACAACTTGTCGTCTTCTTCGCCTGCAATCACTCCGTGTCGTCCTCTAACACATTGTTACGCCTCGATCTTTACATGTCCCCTATTTTCCAGATCACAACCACTCGCATTCTTTCTTCAGGTACGCTCTCCAACTTTGTCAATCTCTTTTTATAAATATGATATTTCTCTTGCGCAGAAGCAAATCTGCAAGAACGGCTACAAACTCTTCAACTTGTCCAGCTCCCATGAAAGCCAACCTCCTACGGAGTCTTCCAAGGAGATAACCCAATAGATTTCGCTTTACCTCTTGCCATTCTCCAGATTATCATCTTGAGGTTATCTCCTTGGAAGACTCCGTTAGAGGTTGCCTTGCTCATCTTCATGGGTGTCGCACTCTCAGTCACTGCATTCCCTGTAAGATTTTAGTCACCTTCACGGCTTGTTTTGGTAAGATTGTTGGCACTCTAGGTGTTTCTCTAGCCTTCAAGATTCATTACTCGAGAAGCTGTAGCATTAGTATTCCTCATGAATACTAAAGGATTGGTTGAACTCATCGTCCTCAATATTGGGAAAGATCGAAAGGTACAAACTTGTTTGCATTGGCATCAGGGAAGTTCCAAAGATTAAATAATTTGGTTTCTTCAGATTCTCAATGATCAAACATTTGCCATAATAGTTCTGATGGCTCTCTTCACAACTTTCATCACCACACCAATCGTGATGACAGTCAACAAACCGGCGAGAAGAGGGAAGAAAGAAAGAAGGAGAATACAAACACAGGACGGTAGAGCGAGAGAACACAAAGCAGACACAGCTCCGGATCCTGACATGTTTCCATGGGGCAGGGCTTCTTAAGAATCCCTCTTGAGAGTTCTTATCAATGGAGGAGAATTTTTTGCAAAACTAGAGTAGAATTCTTAATTTATATTATTGTTTATATTTATTAATTGAAAATGGTACAAGTTTTAGATGGTCTCAGTTGCTGATTACAAGGAAGCAAATAACAAAGTGAACTCTCCTACATATATATCACAGGAAAGTGAGAGAGACTTAATGAATTGCTGTCTCATCAAAATGATAAGATTTTTAGCAATCATGAAGACATCTACATTCAAGGTATGGCTGGTTAAAGACAGGTGGAAGTTGGGTACAATCGCAACCTAATTTGATATTAGCTGGAAAGACTTCTCTACGTCTCGTTTCTTCCACACAAAAGCTTTTTTCCGTTAGCTCCACAGTGTAATTTATTTTATGGTTTAATTTATTAATTGAAAATGGTTGAGAAACTCTTTATCAATAGAGATAGTCTCAGTTCCTGATTACAAGGAAGCAAATAACAACGTGAAAGGGAAAGTGATACTTAATGAATTGCTAACTCATCAGATGCCAAGACTTTAGCAATCAAAACGACATCTACATGCACGTTGTAGCTGGCTTTCGATAGTCGTCATGGTACAGTTGCAACCCATTTTGATATTACCTTTAAACCTTGGGCCACCGTTACGCCTCACTTCTCCCTCACAATCGATTCCTCCGTTAGGTCCACACGTTCCAGGGAAAACCCGTGTCGTGATACATGCAAGATCCCACAGCTGGCCTTCCACCTCTACTGGGTTGAGAAAGAGGAATGCGAGAACACAAGAAACCATGAACAAACTAACATATTTCATTTTACTAAAGGAAATGATAATTATCTTAACCTTATTTTTGAAAGAAAAAAAAGAGATAATTATCTTAACCTCTTATTATTATTTTTTATTTTTTTACAATACTCGTACCTTTTAGTTGTAAATATGTATTGTTGATTATCTATATATATAAGGTACACACACGCTAAAAATAGGTAAGACAAAGTTTGATGGGATCGGACTTTTATTTGATTGTATTTTAAAAGAGTTTTCAAATACGGTGTTATTCAATTGCGTATTTTGCTAAAATACATTAAAATATGGTGTTATTCAATTGTGTATTTGATTGATGTATTCTCAAATACGTTAAAAGTATGTGTTATTCAATATCCATTGAATTTTATTGTATTCTGATTTTGATGTATTTTTTAGTGTGAATTGTGAACAAAAGAAATACAAGACTTTTTCTTTGGATTTGAGATTACAACGTCTATATTAAAAAAAAACCAGAAAAAGAAAACAATGGCTGTCTAATAGTGTAATCCATCTCAGCTCTTGTTTCTCACCCGTAATTCAGCGAGATGGGAAGAGAAGATCACGACGACAATTTTCTGAAAACGCAAAACACTTGTCATCGTTGCTTTGTCTGGGATCAAAGATCTGGTTTTGGTTCATGTTTGGAAATTGGTAGTAAATCTGAATTAGAGAACGAAAAAAAAGATAAATCAAAACAGTTAGATTATGTGACTGAAAGCAAGGATTAGAGAAGGAAGAGAACGGTTAGGAGAGAGATGCTGAGACTAGAGAACAAATATTAATAAATATTTTTATCAGAAACAACAACAAAATCTTTTTAAAATGGAAATTTGTAACAAGTAAAATCCTTACAAATACATTACAATGAAATACAATCAAATACAAAAAAAAAAACCTCTACGATAATGAAATCACTTAAAATCCATTAAAACACCTCTTAATCCAAATACATTAAAATACAACAGATAACAAAATTAAATAACACCATGTTAATTTTGAAAAAGTCTCCTATATAAAGTGAGCTTTTACTGTTCTCATTCGTTTTTACCAAGCTTTGATATTTGAATACGTGTCAACTTAAGTGCTAAACAAATAAATGCCACACACGCAGAAAAAAATATGCTGATCCTTTTTAATGGCCATATATGTTTGGAATATGGTCGGAACAATCAAATTGATTTATATGTTTTAGGCTGCCCATATATGAACTGTCCAAAGTGTTGGGAGCAAATCATACGTGTAGATGAACATCAATTTGTTATGTGTGCCAAACACACTTGTGCTTAAGCTATCACACTCTTTAGTGAGGTTGACCTTAAGTTGAACTGAAGACATATCGATCAATAATACACTTTAATTTTGTTAACTTTTCATTTGCCTATATAAATATGCCATTCCACAGTTTTGATCAGCATGTTACACTCCTTGCTGAGGTCAATAGAGGACTAGGGCGAGACCAAACTTTTTTTTCTCTAAAACTATAAAGAGAGCCTAACGACCTCTGGTTTCCATATTCATGAAGTACACCCCAAAATCTTGTAATTTTCTATATCTTGTAACAAAAAATCAAAATTTTGTTTCCATTTTTTTTTTTTTTGATCAAACCGAAAAATTTATAGAAACTAAAAAGGCCTAGGCATCTACAATGGTAGGAGAGTCTAACATTACAAACCATTGTTTAGCTAGAGCATCAGCAAGGTGGTTTTGTTCACAAGAAATAATAGAGAAATTGATCAAATAGAAACCAGTACTGAGATGACGGATGTCGTTGAGTAAATGACGTATGAGCTTGTTGACTTCTTTCTTGGTGTTAAGGAGGGAGACAAGAGTACTGGAGTCGGATAACACATTTAGTGAGGGCAGTACAGAGTGTGTAGGCTTCGGCAAGGAGGGCTGAAGTCACATTGCGGCGGTTGGCGAAGGCTGTCTGAATGGATTTTCGTAGATGATTTTGTTTTCTTCATGTGATGTAATACATGTTTTAAAATTTTATGTAATGTAATATATGTGTGTTCATGTTAGTATATTTATAGTTTTTATCAAAATAAATTACACATAAAATAAAATAATTTCAAGTTTTTTGGTTTTTCAATTCTTAAGAATCCCTTAAGGTTCTTATCAATAGAGGGGAGATTTTTTGCAAAACCAGAGTAGGATTCTTAATTTATATTTATTAATTGCAAATGGTTCAGAAACTATTATCAATAGAGATGGTCTCAGTTCCTGATTCAAGGAAGCAAATATCATCAGATGATAAGACTTTAGCAATCAAAACGACATCTACATGCACGTTGTAGCTGGCTTTGGATCGTCGTCATGGTACAGTTGCAACCTATTTTGATATTACCTTTAAACCTTGGGCCACCGTTACGTCTCACTTCTTCCTCACAATCGATTCCTCCGTTAGCTCCACACGTTCCAGGGAAAAACCGTGTTGTGATACATGCAAGATCCCACAACTGGCCTTCCACCTCTACTGGGTTGAGAAAGAGGGATGCGAGGACACAAGAAACCATGAACAAACTACCATGTTTCATTACTATAGGAGATGATAATTATCTTAACCTTTTTTCAAAAAAAAAGATAGAAAACAATGTTACGATACAGAGAGGCACAAATGATTGAAAGGGTTTTGTGTATTGCTTAAGAGACTCTTTACAAACTTATATATTAAGACAGAGGGAGACCTACTTGCCAAAAATACAGATATTATATAACGAGCTTATAACAGAAATAATCACGAAATCATTGTGATTGATATCAAAATTACGAAATCATTGTGATTGATATCAAAATCATTTTTTCTTAAGTGGGAGCGTGAAGATCCGTAATGCTTGTCAATGAAAAATTCAAACTCCTTTCGTCCCAACGCTTTAGTGAATATATTAGCATTTTGTAAATAAAGAAACTGAACCAATATGTGTAGCTGACATGTAAATTATAAATCATATGTGTCAAAATGTTAAATCGAAATTCGTAATCTTTAATGTGCCATTACACAGTTTCCATCAGCTTGTCACACTCCATGCTAAGGTCAATAGAGGACTAGAGCGAGACCAAACCTTTTTTTTCAAACTATAAATAGAGCCTAACGATCTCTAGTTTCCTCATCAAACTTCTGTATTTTGCATTTGCTGTTACAACGGTTTAGTTAGCCATTCCTTTTGTCTATTACCTAAAGAGCCGAGGAGACGGCATCACGGACAGTACTAATCAAGCTGTTGTAGAAAATAATGACAACGATGACGACGTTATCTATGATTATGCTCCAGCAACATGAATGTGTCATATCTTTGTTAGGCCAGAGCATAGATAATCGGGTTCTATATATATATATATATATATATATATATATATATTAACCATGATCCTGCATTTCTTATATATTAATGATTATGTTGTTACAAAAGAGAACAAACTCTTTTGTAAAAAAAAGGGGGTTACAATCTAAATTTTAGCTCACAAATTAAATTACTTTTGAGCTCATGTGTTATTTATTGGTAAAGACTTAGCAATCATGTAAACATGAGCAAGTACGTTGGTGTGGCTGGCCCTTAAAGAGAGGTGGACGTTCAGTACAATTGCAGCCTATTTTGATATCTTTTGGGAGACCTTTCTTTCTAAAGTCTTGCACACAATAGCTTTTTCCACTAGCTCCACAATGTCCAAGGAAACTCTGTGTCATGTTACATGCAAGATCTCTCCTCCCTTCTACCTCTATTGTACGTTATATATATGTAGCTCTGTTAAATTATATTATTAAAAATTTTTGATAATGATAACACAAAAAACTAAAATTACCTTTAACATGGGTTAGAATGAGGAATGCGGAGACACAAGAAAGCACAAACAAAACATCATATTTCATGGCTAGATACACAAATCGTATCTTTTTGTTGTAAATACTTATTGTTTATCTTACTCTCTTATAAATATATTAACTTTTGTTTACCAGCAACACTCATGATAAATACAGTACTGAACACACACACACTAAAAATAGGTAAGACAAAAATTAGCTAACTGAACGAGTCTTATGGGATCGGACTTCTAATTTTAAAAAAGTCTCCTAAATTAAACTAGTCAGGTTTAAATATATTTTGGTCTTTTGTACAAAAAAGGGAAAAAATCAATGAATCTTGCTTATGACTATTTAGTTATGTGCTAACGCAATTACACCACACACAATAAAAAAAAATTGCAAAACACTAATTAAGGAAAAATCTTAATACAACCCAGTACATTTAATCAAATCTCTATTCTCTAATAATAAGATTAAAACTTATGCTCACTCCTTACACGTAGCATAGAACTTTTCCTAGTAAATATTAAAAGAAATGCTGTGGACCTTGTGGTATATATTGTTGTTATAGATTTAATAATGTGGATGTAGAAAGCAAATAAATTAAAGTGCAAGGCAAAAAGATTGGCCGAAGAAAGGAGTTATGGGTTCTTGGTGTAATTATTAATTTGTGGTGGCATGTGAATGAAATAATGATGGTCATAGATTTATAACTTTATATATATATATATATATATATATATTATAAAGAATATATACAGAAGTGAGGAGCCCAGTACATTGAAGAAGAAAGCCATTGCCACACATACACTAAGCTTCTCTGGGATGTAATATCCCAATTCTGTTTTTTAAACAAAGATTTTGAAGGTATATTTCTCTTAATCTTCTGAATTATACAAAGGTTCATTTCTTCATTTTACACGTATTCTGTTGGTGGGTTTGTAAATGAATATCAAACTAGAAATAAGATGGATTATCTTTGCGTATCATGATGACGTTAGTTTGGTACCATGTCTTAGTTTTTCTGTCACCACCATGTATTTTGCTTCAAGTCATTATAAGAATTTTTAACATTGCCGACTTTATATTATTTTGAGATGAATCCGTATATAGTAACATTTAAAATTTTAAATGTTGTTTTCTTTTCACCATATTCTTGTTACCGCCTAATTAGGCTGATTTTTGTACTTCCAAATTCTAATTTTGGTCATATAAGATATATTTTTGTAATGTTTCATCACATAAGGAATAGCAGTAAAAGTGATGTTGTTGCGTGCAATGAAAAGAATCCAAAAAGTGATGTTAGATAAACTGTCATATTGTGCAGCTCACAATTGTCTTTTAAGAACCTAAACCACAAAATCATCATAGATATTTCAACGCATTTGTATGCTAAGCGATAGATTCTTGCAGCTGAAGAATGGTTTTCTGCAGCGAGGATGTGACCACTGGGTTGAGAGATGCCTTCACTTATTGTTACAGATGCAAAGGTAGAAGAAAAGTTACTCTTTCGGAGCACGAAGACAACGATGAAAAGCTTATCGGGGATTTTAGTTACGACCATGAGGTACCCACTAAACTCGTTTCTTTCCGCTTGTGTTTCGTTTTGCGTTTTCTGAGTATGACTGTTGGTTTCAGGTTGTTGTTTTCCAGATCAGAAGTCGGGCGATGGAGAAACTAAGGCAGAAGCCAAGGGCGGTAAGAGAGAGCTTCATTTACCATTCGATAAAGGATGAGAGCCTCAAAAAGGAAGAAGATGTCGAATTTTGTTCGGTGGGGAGCAGTTTTTCAGAATGTTGTATGAGTGATCTGAGCATAGAAGGATATATGACAGCGAAAACAGAGTTCTCGAAGTGTTCCAGCTTGAAAGGAGTGGAGCTAGAGAATGAGTGGAAGATGTATTATTTGAAGGAAATTCGGAAAGGATCAATGATTCAAGAGCTATGTCATTGTGAAGGATGGCCGTTTGGCTTGGGAAGAAAAGCTGCGTTGCTTCCACCACTCCCCAAGTCTCCTGCAGAGTCTTGGTCATGGAGAAAACCCAATAGAGTTGCTCCAATTCCTTTCATCTGAGAACAAGCTTGAAATGTCGAGTCGGAAACAGTAAAATCATCTGAAATGAATGTAAGAAAACGGTATCGAATGTACACAAAGGCTTGTTAAACTTGTTTGAAGCTGTAATTTTATTTTTCAATTGGTGTGAAGCTCTAACTTTGAAAACTCTGTTCGGGAAACAATGAACAAACTGACCTCATATTAGTTTTGGCCAATTCTTGACCTTATTACGTGTTACAGACACAATAACACGATAACAACACATCAAGTTTTGCTTCAACCAAAAAAAAAAACATCGGGTTCTGCTCAAAATCAAGATCTACTCTTTCCGATTTATGCCCTTTGCTCCACGTAAGACCCCGAGAGACCTGAGGTTCCAAGAACGGTAACCTACAGAAGAAAAAAAATTAAAACATTAAAAAGACTTAGGCTAACGCCATATATTATCCAAATCAAGAATTTGTATAGCCTATACGACACATTAAGGTTGAGAGTAAAAAGATGGAAACGATTGCATATAGAACGATCGAGGATGTTATCTAGAAGTTATGCGACTCATACTGAATCAGGCTGTTCTAAGCTTATATGTTGCTGTCCTAGATGTAAACTTCAACTTCTATCACCAGAGAAAAGAAGTTTTGATCGTACAGATTCTTAGAATCCAGTGTTATTACCTTTCCCCATTCTTTACCAAGCCCACTGCATCTCATCTTCAAATGAATCATCTTTGTCCCCAATTCCATTTCAACCTTCTTCTTCAAGTAGACTTCATCATCCCCAAATGAATCTAGATACTCAACATACCTCTGATACGCAGTTTCCAATGCTTTGCCTAAATCAGCCGGTAAAGTCCTAACATTCTGTAACATAAAACCAAAAAAGAAATCAAACAACACACAACCTAAAACCGAAGAAAAACTCCAAACACCGAAAATGGTTACAAACCTCTCCGCTCATTCCGATACTATCATCGATCTCCATCTTAATAGAAGTGAGAATCCCACCAAATTCCTCAACAGCTTCCGCAGCTCGAAACACATTCTTCAAAGCTTCCTGCCCTGCCTTGTCATCCGTACTTTTCGATAGCGCAGATTTCGCATCTTTAACAACAGAAGAAGGTAGCTCAGCCCAATCTGCAGCCATCAAGTCTTTGAAAGCTTTCAAAACATCACTGTCTTTGACCTCAGGCATGTGTGACACATCTTCACTAAAATTCCTCACCATTCCAATGTCCATTGCACGAGTATACCTAAAATCTACACACACAAAAATACCACCATCAAGATACTAAGTAGACCTAATAAGATCTCAATCGTACAATCTAAGAACACCTAATCAACGTATCTGGAGATTAAAAAAAACAATCGAAGAACACAACGATTACAAGCTATTACCATAAGGAGTGCGATTGGAAGGAAATGAAGAAACAGCGAAGAGTCCACGAGTGGCGAGGAAACGATTTGGGACGACGGAGGATGATCTCGAAGATGATCGGAGGGCAGCGACGGAGACCGCCGCAGTAGTTCGGCAGAGAGATCTGAGAAGCACCATCTTTTAGATGTAATCAGAAGGAGTCTGTGAAAATTTGAGTTTTTGTTCTCTAATCTGATTTGATTCTGTGAAAGCTCTTTCAACATTCCGATGATGGCGACGATGTTTTGGGACTGTAAGTAGGTGATTGGGCCCATAAGCCTTTCGATCTAGCTTTTATCTAGCCCATTAAAGCCCATTTGATGAGGGTTATGGAATTTGAAAGAATCCAAACAGTTGGCTGTTGGGCGATTAATCTTCAAGTATTTTTTTTGGGTCATTCTTGTTATAATTCAAGATAATATTTCAACACAAATATATTTGGAACCGCATGATAATTCCACCATTCCAATAATTTGTGTGACTTGGTAGTAGGAATCATTAAATTAAAATATAATAAAATAGACAAAACACGTTAATCACTCACACCCTTACAAATTTTAAACCAATTAAAAAAACTTTTGTTGTTTTGTAACTTAATGTAAACCAATCATGATTACGAGGCTTCCGCAAAAGTCGTCATTTTCAGAGAAAAGCTCTCTGCTTGCCTTTAATTGTCCACCTAACCAATACAAATTATTAATCAAAGCAAAACAAACATTTTGTATCTCTTTATTTTGTCCCATGGAGTCAGAGAAGAAACGAGTCTCGGTGGAGGTACTTCCATGGATAGTTGTTCACAGCGACGGACGAGTGGAAAGACTAGCAGGGTACGAAGTTTGTCCACCCGGTTTAGACCAAGAAACCAAGGTATTGTCTAAAGATATAGTCGTTGATCCCAAAACCGGCATATCCGCTAGAATCTATCGACCGGACTCGGTTCAACCCGGTCAAAAGCTTCCCCTCGTGCTCTATTTCCATGGTGGTGCATTTCTCGTTGCCTCCCCTTCCTTTCCCTTTTACCACGCCTGCCTTAACAAACTCGTTGCTCAGGCTAACATCATCGCCGTCTCGGTTGATTACAGGTAATTCTTACGGTTTAACTTGACCAAATTAAATGTTACAGTTTTTCCATAACAACGTTTCAAACCGTACCGCAAAACTTCTAATTTTTTCTTTACTAATTTAGTATTTCGGAATTGTGATCACAATTGGTTTTTGGCTTTTTTCATCCACAATTATACATTATATTAGGCTCAAATCAAGTAGTGACACAGTGATAATAATGCTAACTCAAACCGATGTAGCGTATAAGTTTGATCGTGATCACAATTGATTACATGAATACTTTATTAATCTATAGTAATATTAATGTGTAGATGTATTATTTCATTTGACATCTTAATATCCGAACAACAAAAAATTATTTATTCGGATATGAATTTATCGAGTATTAATTTGTAGATGTTCCAATGTATTTGTAAAAATCTATATGTTAAGCTACTTTAGAAAAATCGTAAGCCTTAATTTCTATATATGCTAGAAGAAACAAAAAGTGATGTTGTTTGATTGCTATTTACACATTATAATTGTGTTTTCCTATAGATTTGTTTGAGTTGAGTTGGGTTTCAACTCTGCCTTAAGGTTTAAATGTCACACATTAAAATTTTGAAGTTTTCTAATCTAGTGTACATATTGTTGGATAGACTAGCACCAGAACATCCACTTCCTACAGCGTACGAAGATTCATGGAACGCGTTACAAGGAATCCTAACCGGGAAGGAGCCATGGATCAACGACTACGCGGACCTGGACCGAATCTTCCTAATGGGAGACAGTGCGGGAGCTAACATCTCGCACCATCTCGCATTCCGAGCCAAACACTCGGATCCTGGTAAAGGTAGGATCGTAAAAATCAAAGGGCTCGGTATGATCCACCCGTATTTTTGGGGAAAAGAACCGATAGGAACAGAGGTGACGGACAAAGATAGAAAACAAATGGTGGATGGATGGTGGGACTTTGTGTGTCCGTCGGATAAAGGGTGTGATGACCCGTGGATCAACCCTTTCGCGGAGGGGTCTCCCGAGATTAATGAGGTGGGGTGTGAAGGAGTGATGATTGCTGTGGCGGAGAAAGATATACTAAGAGATAGAGGGGAAATGTATTACGAGAGACTAGTGAAGAGCAAATGGAGTGGAAAGGCGGAGATGATTGAGTCCAAAGGGAAAGATCATGTCTTCCATCTATTTGAGCCTGATTGTGATGAAGCTGTGGAGATTCTAAAACGCTTGGCTTTGTTCATAAACCAAGTCTAAGCTTGATGTTTTTTACTTTGTGTTGGGTTTAGTTATTGTTATGTGTGTATGACACACTACAAAGTCCTTAGTGGATAACCAAATCTGTGGATCGGTTCAGTATGATGGATGTTAGAATATTTGAGATTGAGAGTTTATAGAATGTGTATATGAAGAAT